>CAKNWT010288587.1:2191-13559 GCA_932066315.1 Andricus coriarius | reverse complement strand
TAGGTTAAAAATGCATTTCTTTCCGTAGAAAAAACATTTTGGTTGAAAATTTAGCTATTTTTTAAAAATTCCAATTCTTTTTGCTTAAAAATTAATTATTTAATTGAAAATGTAACTATTCTATTTTTGGTTTAAAATGTGTCCTCAATGAGTTGAAAATTCGACTATTTAGTAGAAAATTAATCCATTTGGATGAAAATTCGCCTTTTTCCATAGAAAATTAATCCTCTGTCAAAAATTCAACTGTATGGTCAGAACTTCTTGTATTTTATTAAAATGTTGTCTTTTTCAGTCGAAGGCTAATCTTCTGTTTAAAAAATGTATGTTTTTAGTTTAAGATTCAACTATTTTGGTAAACAATGCAACTGATTGTTTAAAAACTAAACTGTTGATATTCACAAATAGATATTTGGTGAAAATTTAACTTCTATATTCAAAATGTATATTTTAGCTTTGAATATTCAACTGTTTTTTAGAAAAATTGTCTTTTTGGTTTTAAAATTCAACAATTTGTTTGAAAATTCATGTATTTTGTCAAAAATTCCACTTTTTTGGTTGAAAGTTGATCTTTTTGGTTGAAAATTCATCCTTTTGGTTAAATTTTAATCTTGTTTGTTTGAAAATTCGACCATTTGATTGAAAATTCATTTTTGAAGCTTGAAAATTCAACTATATTTTCAAAAATTCAACTGCATTTTCTAATATTCGTACTTTTGAATTAAAAATGGATCTTCATGATGAAATTGGTCTTTTTGGTTTGAAAATTTAACTATTCAGTTAAAAGTTTAACTATTTTGTTGAAAATGCGTCTCGAAAATTAAAACATAGAAGCCCTCATAAAAAAAAATTATACAAAATAAAGAAAAATATATTTATATACTTTTTATTTGGGATTGTAAATTTGTGTATTTAAGTTCAAAAATTTAAAAATGCCATCAAAGAGCGATTGCTGCACTATCGAGAGATGCAAAATTCCTCGTGCACAATTCACATTCAACATCCGGAGGTAATCTTCACAATAACTCAAATCGAGGACAATTATAGGAAGCACATAAATTTAATGGAACAATGCGAGAGATCCTGTACCGGAAGTGACATAACGTTCTGTTTGTCGGCGAAGGATTTATCGAGTGATGAAGAAATAAGAGGCAGACTTTAAATCAGGAAAGCATCGTGAATTCGAAAAAGGCTCTCTTTGCAGCCACCATCCGATTCCGGACTACAATCACGCATAACGGGCAGAACGAAAAGAGGCTTTGGCCACTTGCCAAATTCCTTGGGTCGTACTCGTTTCCGCGTGCACCGTAAAACGCTTTAATTCAAATTATATGCAAATTTGCTCCCGGAATTGTGCGTACGTTTCAATTATAGAACCTGCCAGATTTTACGATCGCTCAGTGAATAACACGAGAAATCCACATGTAATCCCTCAGTAAATTCCCAACATCTTTCGAGAAAATTAAATTCATAATCCTCAAAGGATCCTTTCAACGAAATGAGATTTTAGTTTCTTGAAGTTTTATTTAGATGAGGAGGCTGTTACAATATTTTTTAAAAATTATTTACATAATTTCACACTCAACTCCCGATATAAAACCAGTTTCGGGCATGGCTTGCCTTGGCCTTGATCCTGAATCGGGGGAATCTAAATGTAAAGTGGCAGGTCCGCATGAATCATTTCTGTTGGATTTGAACGCATGACGCAACCTGATGCAACTAACGCGCTGAGAGTTCGGCCCTCGAAAATGGTTGAATGGTCACCCTTGACTGAGCACATCATCTCTTTCGACTCTGTGGCTCCTCTCATCACGAAGCTGCGGAGACCACCAGTTCTAGGAATATCGTGAACCGGGGGGTCTTATATCGAGAGTTGAGTGTATTTAGAAATGAAGAGCAATTAAGAGGTGGTCCATAAAATACGTTACCAATTTGAGGGGTGGAGGGGTCCAGTCAAAAAATGAAGGCGCTCTTTCCCCTGTTCCCTTCTTTTAAAGAATTCTTCTTTCATTCTCTGTTTTCAAGAAACTTCACCTTTTTCTTGTTTTTAGGGTTTCGTAGCTCCGGGCATAAACCCTCATAGTTGCGTTCGGGTATCCGTCCGGCGTACTTTTTACCCGGGAGGGACAGAGTGGGTAGGGAAGGGGGAAGTATGGGAAGTGATGAGAGGGTTAATAGGGAAAAGGGGGGGTTTTTATGGGAGGGTTATTAGAAGAAGTATGGCAAGGGAGGGGTGGGATAGAGGGGAAGGGTTAGTAGGGGAAGTAGGTATAGCGGAAGTGGAGGGAGAAAAAGTAGTGGAAGTGATGGTAGTAGGGGGAGAGTTATTAGGGGAAGTGAAGGGAGGGAAATTATGGAAGGAGAGGGGAAGCAGGCGAAATGAGGGAAAGTATGGGAGGGAGAGATATGAACGACTTAATTGAGTCTTAATAGGCCACGAAACTAAATTAATTGAACCCAATAAGTATATCCAACTATTTTTGGTTAAAAGTTTTCTAAGATTTCTAAGATTCTAAGGTCAAATATTATATTTTTGGTTTGCAATTCATCCAGTGTGATTAGTAATTCTAATATTTAGTTAAACATATCATTCTTTTTTTGAAAATGCAACCACTTTGTTTAAAAGTTTTTTTTTGTTGTCAAAAATGCCTTTTTTTTGGTTGAAGATTCATCTCTTTTGCCGAAAATTGAACCATTTTGTTAAAAAATCGTTACATTTATGGCTGAAATTTTTTTTGTTTTTAACTAAAAATTTGATTATTCCATTCATGGCTGAAAATGTATCTTGGTTAGTTAAAAATTTAACAATTTGTTTTAAAATTTACCTTTTTTAGTTGAAATTTCAACTATTGCGTTAAATGTTGAAAACTTTGATTGAAAATTCATTTTTTGTTAAACATTTAACTATTTGTTGAAAAAGAATTTTTTTACCTACCAATGTGACTATTAATTTTTTTGTTTCAAATTTTATATTGTAAATTGAAAATTGATCTGGTTGAAAATTCCTCTTTTTTGCACAAAAAAAACAATTAACCATTCGTGCCGTTAGGCGTAACTATTTTGTTGAAAATTCGTATTTTTTGGTTAAATTCAACTGTTTTTTATTTCAAATCAAAATCTTTTTTGGCTAAAATATCATCTATTCCATGTCTTATTGAGAATTCAACTTTTTTGGTTGAAAAACTACATACTTGCTTTAATTTTGAACTGCTTTGTAAAACATTCATTTTCTTTGGTTCAATTTTTTTCATTTTATTCAAAAATTCATTCTTTGGTTGAAGATTTAACTATTCCATTTTCGTTTAAAAGTTGAACATTTTTAGTTGAAAATTCAATTATTTAGTTACCAATCAATGCATTTTGCTAAAAATTCGAGTTTTTTGGGAGAAAATTTAACTATTTACTTAAAAGCTCATGTACTATAATAAAAATTCGATTTTTTGGAAGAAAAGTAATTCTTTTTGTTGAAAATTTAACTATTTGGTTAAAAATTTCTGTAATTTTTTGAAAAATTATATTTTTTGGAAGAAAATGAACTTTTTGGTTATCAATACAACTTTTGGTTTAAAATTAATCTGTTTTAGTTGAGAATCTAGTCATTTTCTTTTAATTCTTATTTCCTGTTTAAATTTAACTGTCTCTGATTTAAAATTAAAATCTTTTTTGTAGAAATATCACCTATTACATTTTGTTGTTGAAAATTCATCTTTTTACGTTTAAAATGTATTTATTTGTTTGAAAAAGTTGTTCTGTTTAGTTAAAAATTAATCTTTTTGGTAAATACTTAAATTCCTTCGAAGTCCCATCAAATCATTGAAATCAATTTAAAATTTCTTGGATTCTTTTGAAATTCCTTATTTTATCTCAATTTCTTTGAAATATTTTGAAACCTCTTGAAACTTTTTAAATCTCTTGTCATGTCTTGCAATCTTTAAAAATTTTGAATTTTTTAAAATACACTAAATTCTTTCAAATCATTTGAAATTCTATTAAATCACTTAAATCAATTGAAGATTCCTTCGAATCTGTAAAAATTCTCTAAAATATTTAAAGTCCTTTGAAATATTTTGAAATCTTTTGAAACTTTTAAAAGCTCTTGCAAAGCATAAGGATCTTTTAAAATATCCCAAAATGTTTAAATTTCTTAAATATTTCTTCAAATTATTAAAATCAATTAAAAACTTCTTTGGAATCTGTTAAAATATCCTAAAACCTTATATAGATCCTATAAAATCTTTTCCATATCTACAGAAATTCTAGGAAAGTCTTTAAGATCTTAGAAAATTATTTTAAAATCATTTAAAATCATTCATATTCTTGGAAATTTCTGGAAAATGTTTGAATTTTTTCTAAATGCTTTGGAATCTTTACGAATACCCTAGAATATTTGAAATCCTTTGAAATCTTTTAATCTCCCTTAAACTTTTGAAAGCTCTTTAAAATTTTCAAATTCTTATTTTTAGGTCAAATTCAACTGTCTCTGATTTAAAATTAAAATCTTTTTTGGTAGAAATATCAAATATTACATTTTGTTGTTGAAAATTCATCTTTTTAGATTTGAAGTTCAACTCATTGGGCGAAAGATATTCTTCAAAATTATGTTCGTTTCGTTAAAGATTCATGATTTTAGTTGGAAACTTATTTCTTCAGTTGAAAATTGAATTTGTTTAAAAATGTATTTATTTTTTTGAAAAGGAGTCCTGTTTATTTAAAAATTTATCTTTTTGGTTAATAATTCAATTATTTCGCCGAAAATTCAACTGTTTTGTTGAAAGCTCTTTTTTATTAAAAAAATCATCTCTTTTGGTGGAAATTTAATCTTTTTTGTTTAAAAATGTAACTGCTCGGTTGCAAATGAATCTGTTTTCGTTGAGGATTCAACGATTTTGTTGAAAATTCGTCTTTTTTGTTAAATTCAACTGTTTTCAATTAAAAATAAAAATCTTCTTTTGGTTAAAATATCAACTATTGCATTTATTTTTTAGAATTCATCTTTTTCGGTTGGAAATTAAACTACCTGTTTGAAATATGAACTACTTTTATAAAAAATGTAATTATATTATTTGTTATTATCGAACTTAGTAATTAAGAAATTTTAAGGAGTAAACTTTATCAAAGGAAATGAAAAAGGAATATTGAGTAATTACACGAGGAAAACACGATAAACTATAATCACGAATGTCCCAACTTCCAGAGAGCTTTCGACAAGTTAAATATTCTGTCCCGGTTCAAAGGACATTAGCGAACTTCTCGGATGTCAAAGAAGTTAGTTCTACCTGTCCAAAAGCCAAAGACGGGTCTTGTAAAATGGATTTAAAATCAGGCGGTCTGAAAAACATCATTTTGAAATTTTTTTGAACTTACATTTTACCTGACCATTGATATTTAAAGCCCAAAATTCTAATCTTGTAACAAAATTAAAAATGTGAAATAGAAAATAATTCGATTCATAAGACTTCAAAAAAATTCAAGTTGAATTAAAAATAATCAAAATGAATTGGATGAAAACCAAAAAAGTCCATTGCTTTCAGTACATTTGGATAGAATTTAAAGGAATTTAAGGAAAATGAGAGGAATTCGATGGAATTATTAAAAAATTCAAGGATCATTTGAAAAGGATCTGTTGAAACTGGCAAGAATTTAAGGTGAGCTTAAAGGACGTCATAAATAATTAAACAAATTATTTAAAAATCCATTGAATTTAGTAGAATTGACTGAATTTAGAATAATTCAAATGAATCACAATAATTCAAGAAAAATTCCTTAGAATTAAAAAGAATTAAAAATAATTCAGGAAAAATTAATAAGAATTCAGGGTAAATTCCATATGAATAAAAACTAATTGCATTAAATATTGTAAAATTTCTGCAAATTTGTGTAACCCTACGAAATCCTTCACTTCCGGCGAATAAATTCTTTGGATTCCATTAAAATGTGATAAAATCCACTGAAATTCTATCGAATTTGATGTTTCCTGAAATCCTGGAAAATTTATTAAAATATCTTATAGGTCCTGTATATTTATTCCCTATATTTTGAAATACCAAGAGATTCCTTAAAACTGCTTTCCAATTTGTTCGAATCCCTTAAAATCACTAATATATTTGAAACTCTGATGACACTTTTTAAATATCTTGAAACTGCCTTGAAATCGCTTAAAATACCCTAAATTATTTCAAGTCCTTTGAAATTCTATGAATTACTTAAATCAATTGAACATTCCTTGGAATCTGTGAAAATTCCCCAAAATATTTCACGTCCCTTGAAATCCTTTGAAATCTTTTTAAACTAATTTAAACTCTTGCAAAGCATTAGAATCTTTCAGAATAAACTAAATTAATTTATACCATTTGAAATTCTATTAAATTATTAAAGTCAATTGAGCATTCTTTAGAATATTTTGAAATCTCTTAAAACTTTTTAAAGCTCTTGAAATGCATTGAAATATTTTAAAGCACCCCAGAATATTTAAATTCTTTTGAAATTCCATCAAATTATTGAAATCAATTAAAATTCCATGGAATCTTATGAAATTCCCTAGAATATTTTCAGTTCTTTTAAACCTTTTGAAAAACCTTGAACCTTTTCAAATTTATCGTCATGCCTTGGAATCTTTCAAAATTTGTAATCTTTTAAAATACACTAAATTATTTCAAATCATTTGATATTCTATTAAATTACTGAAATCCACTGAAGATTTCGTAGAATCTGTCAAAATTCCCTTAAATATTTCAAGTCCTTTGAAATCTTTTGAAATCCTGTGAAACTTTTAAAGCTCTTGCAACTCATTGGAATCTTTTAAAATACCCTAAATTCTTTTAAATTCTTTTAAATTCTACTAAAATACTGAAATCAGTTGAAAATTCCTTGAAATCTGTTAAAATTTCTTAAAATATTTTAAATCCTTTGAAATGTTGTGGAATCCTTTTAAACTTTTTAAAGCTCTCGCCATTCATTGGAATCTTTTGAAATTCTCTAAAATATTTCTAGTTCTTTGGAATATTTTGTAACCCCGTAAAGCTTTTTAAATCTCTTATCATGTCTTGAAATATTTTGAAATTTGTAATCTTTTTTCCTTTATATCATTTGAAATTCTATTAAATTACTGATATCAATTGAAGATTTCTTGGAATCTGTCAGAATTCCCAAAAATATTTCAATTTCTTTCAAATCTTTTGAAACGTTTGAAAGCTCTTGAAAAGCATTAGGATCATATAAAATACCCCAAAATATTTAAATTCTTTTGAAATTCCCGTAAATTAATTAAATAAATCATAAATTCTATAGAATCATTTGAAATTCTCTAAAATATTTTAGGTCCTTGACAAAATTTTGAAATTCCTTGAAACCTTTTAAAGCTCTTTCAATGCCTTGGAATCTTTTAAAATTTTGAATCTTTTAAAATACAATAAATCACTTCAAATCATTTGATATTCTTAATAATTACTAAAATTAATTGAAGATTTCTTTGAATGTAACACATTGGAATCTTTTAAAATCCCTTACATTATTTTTAATTCATTAAGATTCTACTAAATTACTGAAATCTGTTGAAAATCCTTGGAATCTGTGAAAATTCCTTTATATATTTCAAGTCCTTTGAAATCTTGTGAAATTCTTTGAAACTTGTTAAAGCTCTTGAAATTAATTGGAATCTTATAAAATGCCCCAAAATATTTAAATTCGTTTGAAATTCCATCAAATTATTGCAAAAAATTAAAAATTTCTTTGAATCTTTTGAAATTCCCTAAAATATTTCCAGTTCTTTGAAATATTTTGTAACCCCTTGAAACTTTTTAAATCTCTTTCAGTGCCTTGGAATCTTGTAAAATGTGGAATCTTTTGAAATACACTAAATTATTTCAAATCATTTGATATTCTCTTAAATTACTGAAATCAATTGAAGATTCTACTGAAATAGTGAAATCAGTTGAAAATTTCTTGAAATCTGTTAAAATTTCTTAAAATATTTTAAATCCTTTGAAACTGTTTAAAGCTCCCGAAATTCATTGGAATATTTTTAAATTTCCCAAAATATTTCAATTCCTTTTAAAGTCTATCAAATTATAGAAATCAAGTAAAAATTTCTTGGAATCGTTTGAAATTTCCTAAAATATTTCCAGTTCTTTAAAATATTTTGAAACCCCTTAAAACTTTTTAAATCTCTTTTCATGTCTTGAAATATTTTAAAATTTGTAATCTTTTTTCTTTCAAATCATTTGAAATTCTCTTAAATTACTGAAATCAATTGAAGATTCCTTGGAATCTGTCAAAATTCCCTAAAATATTTCAAGCTCTTTGAAATTTTTTGAAATCCATTAAAACGATTAAAGGCTCTTGCAAAGCATTAGGATCTTTTAAAATGCCCCAAAATCTTCAAATTCCTTTAAAATTCCCGTAAATTAATGAAATCAATTATTAATTCCATAAAATCATTAGTAATTCCCTAAGACATTTCAAGTACTTAAAACAATGTTGAAATCCCTTGAAACTTTTTAAAGCTCTTTCAATGCCTTGGAATCTTTTAAAATGTGGAATCGTTTGAAATACACTAAATTATTTCAAATTATTTGATATTCTATTGAATCACTGAAATCAATTGAAGATTTCTAGGAATCTGTCAAAATTCCCTAAAATATTCCAAGTTCTTTGAAATCTTTTGAAATCCTTTCAAACTTTTGAAAGCTCTTGCAACTCATTGCAATCTTTTAAAATACCCTACATTATTTTAAATCCTCTTAAATTCTACTAAAATACTGAAATCAGTTGAAAATTCCTTGAAATCTGTTAAAATTTCTTAAAATATTTTAAATCCTTTGAAACTTCTTAAATCTCCTGCAATTCATTGGAATCTTTTAAAATGCCCCAAAATATTTCAATTCCTTTTAAATTCCATCAATTTATAGAAATCAAGTAAAAATTTCTTGGAATCGTTTGAAGTTTCCTAAAATATTTCCAGTTCTTTAAAATATTTTGAAACCCCTTAAAACTTTTTAAATCTCTTGTCATGTCTTGAAATATTTTAAAATTTGTAATCTTTTTTATTTCAAATCATTTGAAATTCTATTAAATTACTGAAATCAATTGAAGATTTCTTGGAATCTGTCAAAATTCCCGAAAATGTTTCAATTCCTTTGAAAAATTTTGAAATCCTTTGAAACTTGTTAAAGCTCTTGCAATTCATTGGAATCTTTTAAAATGCCCCAAAATATTTAAATTCCTTTTAAATTCCATCAAATTATAGAAATCAAGTAAAAATTTCTTGGAATCTTTCGAAATTCCCTAAAATATTTCCAGTTCTTTGAAATATTTTGTAACCCCTTGAAACTTTTTAAATATCTTGTCATGTCTTAAAATCTTATAAAATTTGTGATCTTTTTTTAAAATACACTAAATTCTTTCAAATCATTTGAAATTCTATTAAATTACTGAAATCAATTGAAGATTTCTTGGAGTCTGTCAAAATTCCCTAAAATATTTAAAGTCCTTTGAAATCTTTTGAAATCCTTTGAAACTTTTGAAAGCTCTTGCAAAGCATTAAAATCATATAAAATACCCTAAAATATTAAAATTCTTTTAAAATTCCCGTAAATTAATGAAATCAATGATAAATTCCACGGAATAATTTGAAGTTGTCTAAAACATTTCAAGTCCTTTATAAAATTTTGAAATCCCTTGAAACTTTTCAAAGCACTTTCAATGCCTTGGAATCTTTTAAAATTTAGAATTTTTTGAAATACACTAAATAATTTTAGATCATTTGATATTCTATTAAATAACTGAAATCAATTGAAGATTTCTTTCAATCTGTCAAAATTCCCTAAAATATTTCAATTCTTTTGAAATCTTTTGAAATTCTTTGAAACTTTCGAAGCTCTTGCAACTCATTGGAATCTTTTGAAATACGCTACATTCTTCTGAAATCTTTTAAATTCAACTAAGTGACTATAATCAGTTAACAATTCCTTGGATTTTGCCAACATTCACTAAAATATTTCAATTCCTCTGAAATCTTTTGAAATCCTTTGAAACTTGTTAAAGTTCTTGCAATTCATTGGAATCTTTTAAAATGCCCAAAAAAATTTAAATTCCTTTTAAATTCCATCAAATTATTGAAATCAATTAAAAAACTCTCTGGAATTTTGTGAAATTCCATAAAATATTTCCAGTTCTTTGCAATATTTTGTAACCCCTTGAAACTTTTTAAATCTCTTGTTATGTCTTAAAATCTTATAAGATTTGAAATCCTCTAAAATACACTAAATTCTTTCAAATCATTTAAAATTCTATTAAATTACGGATATCAATTGAAGATTCCTTGGAATCTGTCAAAATTCCCTAAAATATTTCAGTTTCTTTGAAATATTTTGAAATCCTTTGAAACTTTTGAAGGCTCTTGAAAAGCATCAGGATTATATCAAACACCCTAAAATATATTGAAATTCTTTTTAATTTCCCATAAATTAAAGAAATGATTTATAAATTCCATGGAATCAGTTGAAATTCCCTGAAATATTTCCCGTTCTTTCAAATCTTTTGAAACACCTTGAAACTTTTCAAATCTCTTGTCATGCCTTGGAATCTTTTAAAATGCACTAAATTATTTCAAATCATTTGAAACTCTATTTAATTACTGAAATGAATGGAAGATTCCTTGGGATCTGTCACATTTCCCTAAGATACTTGAAGTCCTTTGAAATCTTTTGAAATCCTTTGAAACATTTGAAAGGTCTTGCAATTTATTGGAATCTGTTGAAATAACCTACATTATTTAAAATCCTTTTAAATTCTAATAAATTGCTGAAATCAGTTAAAAATTTCTTTTAATCTCTTGAGATTCCTTAAAATATTTCCAGTTCTTTGAAATCTTTTGAAACCTCTTGAAACTTTTTAAATCTCTTGTCATGTCTTGAAATCTTTTAAAATACAGTGAATTATTTCAAGTCATTGGAATTCTATTAAATTATTGAAATAAATTTAAGATTCCTTGGAATCTGTCGAAATTCCCTAAAATATTTAAAGGCCTTTAAAATAATTTGAAATCCTTTGAAACTTTTGAAAGCTCTTGCAACTTATTGGAATCTTTTAAAACACACGAAATCTGTTCAAATCCTTTAAAATTCCATTAAAATACTGAAATTAATTAAACATTCCTGATGATCTTTTAAAATTCCCTAAAATATTTCCAGTTCTTTAAAATCTTTTGAAATCCTTCAAAACTTTTTAATAGTCTTGCAAAGCATTGTAATTTTTTAAAATACACTAAATGATTTAAAATCCTTTGACATTCTATTAAATTACTTAAATTAATTGAATATACCTTGGAATCTGCTAAAATTCCCTGAAATGTTTCTTGTACTTTGAAATCTTT
>CAKNWT010288576.1:0-10116 GCA_932066315.1 Andricus coriarius | reverse complement strand
AATTACATTAAATTAATTATTTTACATACATTAGTATTTTTAATTAATGATTATCCACTGTAGGTTGCATTATCCTCTGTAGGGGGGTTTCCCCTAATCCCAACTGTGAACGCTAAATTTAGAGGTGCACAGATTGGGCACTCCCAACTGTGCAACTTCAACAAAAACTGATAAAATGCCTAACTAGATAAGTCTAGGTGGACAGATGGTATCCTCCTAACTATTTGCGTGCAAATATTGTACACTACCAACTGCGCACTTCAAAATTTAGAGGTGCGCAGATGCGAAGGGACATTCCCAGCTGTGAACGTCTCACTTAAAACGATAAAATGTCTAACCAGACACGTTTTCGTGAACATATATGGTACACTCCTAACTGAAAACGTGCACATATGGTACCATCCTGAGTGTGCGCGTGCACTAGGGTGGACTAAAATTTTTCTTGTTTTCTTTTTTAGTTGAAGGGCTCGAGGGCCAGACTCGACTAATTCAAGGTCAAAACAAAATGTATTCACATGAATGTGCATGGCTTTGAATAATACTCCAAGCTATGATGCATTAAACAGTAGTATTAATCAATTTATTGACATTTCAGAGTATAAACATTTTAAAACAATTTTTAAACCAACTTGCCTTAATGCCGAGACGCTGCTGATTGTAATTTAGCGCATTCGCGTATCGACACGTCGTCGAAGTGATCTAAAAATTAAATTAGCGTTAGGTTTATAATGTCAAAATTGAACCAAATTGACATACGAACTTAGTGCTCGATCTGGAAAGATTGTTTTGGAAATCTGAACTAAAAATACCTCAAGATGAACTCAGAAAATAGAATAGGGTACGCTCACATAATGTCCAAATTGAACTGACTTGACCTGCGAACTTAGTGCGCATTGGAAAAGTTCAGTTTGGAAATCCAAACTGCGACCAATTAAAAATGAAATTGGAAAGTTAAACAGATTAAATTTGAATGATGTCCTGATTGAACTGTGTAGAAGATGCTCCCTGATATACCAACATAGGATTGTCTACTTTAAGAAAATTGTAATCCTCTGTTTCTTGTTGCAGAGCTGAGTTCACAGTTTGATTGTTTGCCTAATGGTGAAGCTATTCCTGTTGTTCCTCGTTGCGGACCTTCTAATTCACCGGACAGACATGGTTCTCTTGAATGGTCTCTTCCACCTGCCGAGTCTCCTCGTCGTGTCAGGTCCAGGTCTCCTACCCGGATGCGTCCCTTCGTGTTCGGATATGAAATTCAACAACTTAGATTTATCAGGCTTATTGCCAAAAATTATCCACATCGGGCATTCGAAGTTCGCAGATACACTTTCCCTGCCGATTCACCACTTGAATTGAGAGGAACACGTGGTGCTCCTACGTCAATGCCAAAGGATGAGAAAATTGTTCTAACAACATCCACTGGTGACATCATGGCCATATTGGAGGGCAGTAGTCATCTTCGTGGAATATATAAATTAATAAATCAGTCTGCCAGACGGGTAAAACTAAACATGGACAGCGGAGTGATTGAAGAAATGACAGAAGAAGAAATCCACGAAACTCCCTTAGGCAGCCGACACCCGATCTCAAAGAATTTCAAAATTGTTAATATAAAAGGTGTTCCTTCAAGTCAATAATTTAATTTGGAATCAAATGTAAAACTAAAATATAGTAATTTTTGTGATCCGAAGTAGTATATTAATTTTTAACTAGGAGAGACCACCCTACAGTAGTATTTTTTTCTCGTTTTAATTAGCGAAGAAGCCTGTTTTTGTAGTATAGATTGTTTGCAAAACTTCTTGCTCTTCAACTTTTTTTCTAGCGTCATTAACGCTGCTTCATCCAGAAACGAATTATTTTGCAATAACTGCACGCGAGTAATTTGCGTGCAGATGCAAATTTTTCAAATAAAAATGAAATTTCTTTTTATGAATTTAATAACTGTCTTGTAATTTTTTGTTATAAAAAATTTGTGTTTTGATTGAAAAATTATTGCTCTAGTCCACTTACTAAATGAAAAGGGTCGACGCTTTATAGCCCGATTTTCATCTCGGGCACTATTCCAAATTTGTTATGATAATTCAAGAACCAGTAAACATTTTTTAATGCGCTTGGTCTCATTTTAAAGAGGAAGTTTTAGTGCAATTTAAGAATCGAGAATTGGTTAAAAACGGAAAATAGGTTTTTAATCCGATTTCCGTAAGTCGAGGTACAATTTCGACTGGTAGTATATATATATATGTTAAGGTGGCGGGGGTGGGATCCTCGACTCGTGTGACTAATTCGTTGCCACGCTGAGGCGGACAGGAACGAAGACGCGGGTTGCGTGGGTGGCTAATAACCAAAGAGGCCCACGCAAGGGGTCACAAATGCACTCTGATTCCTGCGAGAGATAAGGCACTCTTTACCATGTAGTACCTTGGCGCCGCCAGCGCCACTCTCGCGCTTTCTCCCACCTTTCTTTCTTTTTTTTTTAAATTCAAGGTCAATGGATCGTTTAAAGAGATTCGTATCTCGGTGAATTTTAATGAAGAAGAGACGTGATCTTAAGAGCCTCCATCCAAAGCTGAACACTACAAGTAAAAATACCGTTTAATTTTTCTGATGTAAGAACAAAATGATAATTTAAGAACAAATTCTTGGAAAGTGAAAAATCAAGAACCGAACGATCAGATTTGGACAAAAGATTCTTAAATGTCTCAATTGAAATGAAAAAGAGAATTTGAAATAAAAAGAGAGGAAAGTACCGGTAATGTGTCAGCACCGGTAATGAAAAAAAAAATTAAAAAGTTACCTGTACTGACAATAAGATTTCTCGGAAAATTTTAAATGATCTAGGTGTTATATTAAGAGATTAGTTTTAAGTTTTGAAGATGTAAAAATATTTTTAAAAAGAATCTGGAAGATTTTAAGACAATTTTTTTTTATTATGCATGACTTACATTTATTTTTAGAAAAATTGATTTGTTCCTAATATTGTATGTCTCATTTTATTTCAGAAGAATTCTCTAAAATTCTCTTTGGTGCATTTCTATTGAAAAAGGTTTCTTTTTTATTTAAACAATTGTTAACGTTATAAACAATAGTTTTATTAAATAAAATTTTTAAATCAAAATGCAATAAAGGAATTTGTAGAGAAGCATTTTTTTGTTCTTAAGTTCGCCTTCAATTCTCTTTCAAAAGTAGTTACAATTAACAATAGGAATATTTTCCTAAATTTTATAAATCACTTTTATCAATGCTCATTTTTAAACTTGAGATAACTAGTGTATGTCCTTGAGCTGATTTTTCATCTGGGAAAATTAATTTTAAGAAAAAATTGAAAAGGACTTTAAAATATTTTGATTGATTTCCTAACATTTCGAAATAGAATGTAGACGATTTCAAAGCAGAATATTTAAATTTTGGAAGATTAAAAAATGGGAGAAAGAAATTCGAATAAGTTTAAGAGCTGTTTAGAAGTTTTGTAAAATTTTTAAACTAATGGAGAACTTGAAGCGATTCCAAAAAATGGAAAATTAAATGTAGATTTTTGAAGATTTTGAAACAAAATCTTTAAGCTTTTTAAGAATTTTAAAAGGATTTCTTATTTGGATAAATGAATTTTAAGAGAAACTTCACAAATCTTTAAAAATTTAGCAAGATTAAAAAATTTTAGGAAAAAATTGAGTAAGTTTAAGTCATATTTTAAAGTTTTTAAAATATTACTACAAAATCATAAACTTGAAATTAATTTTAAAGAATTTGCATAAAATGTAGTGTTTGGAAGATTTTGAAATAAATTTTTTAAGATCTTTAAGAATTTTGAAAGGTTTTGAAATAATAAACAGAATTTTCTTTAAATTGCTGGGGAAATCAAAACTTATTTTTTATATTTTTGACAAAATAATGTTTATAAATTATTTAAAAAGATTTTTAAACATCTCAAAAGAGAATCTGGAAGATTTTAAAGCAAGTTCTTTTGTTGAAAACTTATATTTTTTCATATAAACTTAAACTTCTTGGTCTAGAATTCATCTGTTTGGTTGTAAATTATTCTGTCTTGGTACTATTTTGTTAAACATTTTTTTTTATGATTTCAACGGTTTCTTATTTAGTACGAAAATCTTTTATTATTGAAATATCAACTATTATATTTTTCGTGGAGAATTCATCTCCTTTAGTTAAAAATGGAAATACTTGGTTAAAAGATGAACTGCTTTGTTGAAAATTATTATTTTAAATTGATGATTCATCATTTTACTTAAAATTCATCTCTTTCCTTGACGATGTAACTATTTCATTGAAAATTCATTTTTTGGTATAAAATCAATACTTTTGGTAAAGAATTCATCGATTTGGTTGAAAATTTAACTATTTGGTACAAAATTAACATTTTCGTTAAAAATTCATGGTTCAACTGTTTGAAAATTAATCCTTTTTGACTGAAGATTAAACTATTTTGTTGATGATTCGTGTTTTTTGATGAATTCAACTCTTTTTTATTTGAAATTAAAGTCTTTTTGGTTGAAATATCAATTAGTGATTGCACATTTTTTCGTTAAGAATTCATCTTCTTTGGTTGAATATGAAGTTTGTTTTTGAAATTTTGATTTGACATTTCCGAAACGTTCAAACTCTTTTTAAATTTTCTCAACATTCTTAGAAAATGTGTATTTATAAAAGCTTTAAAGTAAAAACCAAAAAATGAACAAAAGCATCTTCCCCTTGCCTGATCTGTTTTAAATCACTTAAAGATCGTTTTTACACAAACAGAATTATTTGGCTGCAAGACTAGGTGAAGTTTTAAGCAAAATGATAATGTTTGCTGCAAAAAGATTCTGTTTAAAACAAATGGAATTCCGTTCAAACTTAAATTTAAAAGGAAATTCGATTTCTCTCAAGAAGGATCCTTCTCACATGACAGGAAGTTACTCTGAGTGAAGTTTGTCCTTTTTTCATAGAACATATTTAGCCGATAATTGTGCCCAAAAATCGTGCATTGTGTGACGGCTATTCTGATCATTATCGTGAAATTCCTTTTACGAAATGTGCCAAAACATCAAGTTAATTTGAAACAACATTAGTACTTCCTTTAGGAATTTTATTGAAGTAGTTAAATCTATTAAAAATTTTGAACATTGATGATCTTACTATTTGGATTTAGGGTAACCAGATCATTGTGGCGTGTTCCATTTTCAACCTCACGAAAGCATTGAACAATAGTTGAATTGTGTTGATATTTTTAAACAATCTGCTTGTGCCGATTAGAAATCCCAATGCTCGATTTTCAGAGCTAAGAGAATGTCTGATTTGTTCATCAAATTGTAGCCTATTGTTATGAATAATACCCAGGTCTAACGGTAAGTTTACTCGCTTTAAGCTAATATCCTTTGCTGACAGAAGCTAATTACTTCACATTTATCCATATTTATACTTAAGTGATGAGGTTTATTAAAGCATTCTCATAGATGTTGATATGCTTTTCTGAATGCTGATAAAGGCAACTTAACGATCGCTGCTAACAGCGAAGATTATAACAGTACAGTTGAAAACATTCTTAAGAATGATATTTTATACCAGAATATTAAAACCAGTATGGTTCCAACTATTAAAAATAAATGTAATAATATTGCTATCAGATGGGAACGTAAAAGATTAATCAATGATCAATATGCATATCGTTTAAAAACTCACAATAGTGTCATAGCAAAAGCTTATGCTCTCCCTAAAGTCCACAAACCTAATTTAAGTTAGAGACTGATTGTTTCTGCTGTTGGTTCTCCCACTTACAATTGATCTAAGCATATTTCAAATATTCTAAAACCGGCTTCTATTAACACTAGTTTGTTTGTTAAAAATAGTTGGGAACTTAAAGATATTTAAAAAAACATTATTGTACCAAAAAGTCATTCAATAGCTTCTTTAGACGTAGTGTCCATGTTTGATAGCATCCCGCTAGATCTTGCTTTAGATTGCATTGAAGAAAAACTTATTTTAAATCATAACTTAACAAAAATGAGAAAAAATGAACTATTAATTGCTACCAGGACGGTTCTTAATGGTAATGTTTTCTCTTTTAATAATAAATGTTATCAACAAATTTCGGGTTACCCTATGGTTAGATTTCACACCTATTTTATACAAAAGGTATGTGGATGACATTTAAGCCATTGTTCCTACTGGCAAGACTGTAGCTTTCTTAAATGTGTATAATAGCATTGAAGATTGTATAAAATTTACCCGTGAATGGGAGATTAATAACGTTATTGACTATCTTGATCTACGAATCAATAAGACTCAAAATAGTGTTTTACTAACCAATTGGTATAAAAAACCGTCTTAGTCTGGCAGATATCTAAACTATAATTCTCATAACTTATTTGGTTGCAAAATCGGCTTAATTAAAGGTTTAGTAGACATACAATCTATAACAATTTTTGATGTATTCTAAATTTTTGACTCAAATTTTGACTTGAATTCTTTCAAAATTGACATTGGTTTCTATGTTTCCTTTTTGATGTTTGTTTTACTCTTCGAAATTAATCTTATCTCAGGTACAGATTTATGTTAATTATCTTTTTATTTTTAATTTTTTCTGTTAAATATTACTATCTTGAATTATTACTAGACTATTATGTGCGCCCGCCAGCGCGCGTTATCGTTTCTTTTCATTTTTCTCATTTACTCAATTTTCGAAGAACCATTTATTCTTTCAAATTTCTTGACCAATTAAATTCTTGCTGAAATTGCCATTTTTTAAAATGTTAAAAATATGTACATATAATATTGAAAGCACAATTCAGATATTTATTTAACAACATCCAAAAATTTACAAAAATTATACAATTAGATCAGAGGTATTTTAAAAATAAGAAATCTTTTATTATAAAAATTATAGTCAATATTAAATTACATAGCCTTCATTAAATAATCAATTTATGTACTTAGTTCAAACAAATTGAAATTGAATCTTTACTCAATTTAATATTATGAAAAAAATTAATTAGCTAATAACTATTTAATCTGTTCACAACATAAAAAGCATTAAACTATAATTTTCATTTAGGCATTCAAATAATTTTTACTTTACATTTTTCTTCAACGTTCACCTTCATTTATGAAAATTTTATTTATTAGTGACCTTTTATAATAGTTTGAGAAAGAATTAAAACATATTTACATAAAATTTCGAAAATTAAATTCAGATAATAATCATTTCACAATATCACAAACATTGACAGAAATTTCGTAATTTTAATAGAGGTATTAGAAACGTCAATAAACTTTGATTATACAAATTATAGCCAATATTTAATCAGATAACCTTAAAGTAAATAATCAATTTATGTAATTATTTGAAACAAATCAAAATCAATCTTTGTGTAATTTAATATTGTGAAAAAAATTAATCAATTAACAACTAATCAATCAGTTCAAAAAATAAGAAGCATTAAACTATAACTTTCATTAAAACATTCAAATAATTTTTACTTATAGATTTTGTTTTTAATTTTAACTTTCATTTCTGAATATTTGATTCGTTAAATACCTTTTAAACTAATTTCAGAAAATGTGAGTTTCAATAGAATCAATTAATAATTAATTAATCAGTGCATGACATAAAAAACATTACACAATTATTTTCATCAAAATAATCAAATAACTTTTACATTATATTCTTCTTTAAATTTGAAATTTCATTTCTATACATTTAATTTATTAATAAGCTTTTAAATTGCAATAGAGGTATTTAAACAAAAAATAAACTTTTACTATAAAAATAATATCCCCTATTCAATCACAGAACGTTCAAGTAAATAATCAATTTATGTTACTTAATTGAAAAACCATTTAAATTCAATCTTTATTTAATTTAAATTTGTTAACAAAATTATTCGACTAATAATCAATTAAACTGTTTACAGCATAAAAAGCATGAAACTATTATTTTCCTTGAAACATTCAAATAATTTTGCATTTATTTTTTTTTCAAACTTGAAATTTCGTTCCTGACAATTTGAATTATTAATAACCTTTTAAAATGATTCCAGAAAATGTAAGTTTTAATAGAATCAGTTAATAATTAACTAATCAGTTCACAATATTGTGTGTGCATGTAGTGTATATGTTTTTTTGTTTGAAATTGAAATTTCTATACAAACACTTTGAACATATAACTAATCAATCAGTTCACAAAATAAGAAGCATGCAACTATAACTTTCTTTAAAAAATTCAATTAATTTTTACTTTATATGTTTTCAAGTTTGAGGATTAAGAGAGATTGTACTTTATAAAATATCCGTGCGGTGGCGCCACGAATTGAGACTATTTTGTCATTCATCTAATCTAATCTAGTAGAATATAGTACATACAATAATATCAGCCAAAATATAAGGCGCATATCATGATAAAGAAGAACATCTGTGACTGGATTAGAAATGTAGAAAAATTACTGAAATACATTTTATTTTACGCCTATATTGAGAAAGTTAGTCATAATAACCAAAGATATAATATCTTTAATGACAACTCACACTGAAAGAAATAGTAAAAATACATAGATCGAAATAATTATCGATGATCGATAAAATCAGAAATCTACTTTTTTACTTCTGTTGATTTTAATTTTAATATAGAGGTCACCCTATAACTTACAACGTGATGACTAAGAAAACTTCCTCCATAAAACTACAATGGACGTTATGAGTTTTCATATGAAGGATTGTATTTAGGTTTTAAAAAACTTTTGAAAAAGGTACACAATTGTACCGAAACGTACGTAAAGGATGGAAAAAGGAGTTTTTTAATTAATAAATTTCGAGTTGGAAAGATGTTTTTGGTGCATTTTTTATTTGATTTTTACGTGGACCGTAAGACATAACAAAAATTCAGAATTTAAAATTCTTAATTACAGAATAGTTACACTTTTTAGAGATGTCTAGTATATCTTGGTACAACATTTTTATAGAACGTGTTATTTTTTGTTCTGTAGAAGTTACAAAACTGTTCTGTGACCTTGCTAACTGGGAAGGTGTGGTGTGTATTTTGAAAACTGAAGAAAGTTTTTACTTTGATTTCGCATTTTTTTCAGTATCCTTTATAATCTCATAGTTCTCGCTGTCAATATTAAACTACTAAACAACTGAGAAACCATTAGATAAAAATAACTCAAGAACTACAAATTATGAAAATAACAATAAATGTGAATACATGATAAGCATAAACGGTGATCGTCTGAGGTCTTTAGGTTTGTCTTGACAGACGAAAAATTGTGAGTAGCCTATTCGATTGTTTTTGAACCATAGAATCTGAAAATGAAGGTCCCAAAATCGTAGCTGCTCCCCTTTTCAAGATATAGTCAAAAAATGTAATTTTTTTATTATTTTTATTAAAAAGAATGCATTAAAATGGGAAAATAAAGTTTACTGTGTAATTTTGACAAAAATAGTAATCATTATTATCACATAATAATATATTCAATGAATATTGTTTACAAACTAGATAAATGTATGTGATTGCCAACGGACATGTATTATAAACAATCCATCTGACTATCTTTTTTCTATGTTATAAACTTTTTTATAAACTGCTATATTATAAACTATTATTCATAATAATAATAATACGATCGAAGTTGTTGAAATATATGTATCAAAGCCAGATTTTAGAATTTGAGACCGGACACAATAATGATAAAAAGAAGTTGCCTGCTGTTTTTGCAAATACTGAAGAATCATTAAATCATGTAGTAAAGAAGCGAAATATTATCGGCGATTACGGTGTTAAAAGGATGGCTGATGGTGGGCAAGGCTTATTATAAAATTTGCATGTCTGTGATAGCTGATATACCAACAGATCCGCCATTGGAAAAAAGAAAAAAAGTAGTTTATAATGAAACAAACACTACAAATAACTGGACTAGTGTAAAAAAATTTTATAATAGTTTGTAGTGGACCAGAGATAAAAGAATCATATGCAAGTATCAAAATTCTCTTTGACTTGATAAAAATTAATAATATTTTATTTGAATTTACGTCAGATTTCAAAGCTTTCTTAAAAGCTAAATGGTCAACAAAGAGCGAAAGCGACATTTCCGTGTCCTTACTTTTTTATTAGCTTATTAGACATGAGAG
>CAKNWT010288571.1:0-10698 GCA_932066315.1 Andricus coriarius | reverse complement strand
AAAATTAAAATTAAAAAATATTTTAAGCCAATCGAATAATATAGGTAAGAAAGTATCTAAAGGAATAAAGCATTTCTTATTGTAGGTTATATGCTTCGGATTCTTATCGCTTTATTGTGGTATCGAGTAGCGAGCGAGGACTAGAGATAATATCCAGACGTGTTTAAACGTTCTGATTTTAGAAACACTGATGCACTGACCGTCTAAGGCTGCATGCATTTCATTATCCTCTCCTTTTGTTCTCTAGAGATCAGTTCTTGTTACTGCTCTCAAAAGTTTGATTTCTTGGTCAACCCACAAAGTTTGATAATCATTCTTTTGCCATATTGTTAGGTCCTTCAACCTTTTGACGTGTCACATAAAATAAGACACTGCAAACAATTTCGAGTCTCGAGAGAGAGATTATACAGCATGCATTTTATTCCAGGCCTTTTCAATTTTTAACCACGCATTACATTTTGCGTTGCAAAAAATTATATACCGAACGTGTCGATTATAATGTAGAACGTTTTATAATATTAAGACAAAGAGGGAGATCTGTTACTATACAAGGATAGCTTTTGTGCATCTATAAAAGGCGCGTTTCGCATATATTTCTCTCAGTTGACATCAGGCATTTGATAAGTACACAAGCATAAAAATGTAAACTGAAGTGAAAATTGATATAGTGCTTTGAAATATTTTTTGAACTGTTTTTGTACAGCAGTACAGTTTGTACGCTTTAATATAAACTTTTGACATTTTGAAAGTTTATTATTATTACTAACATACATTCAGTGACATATGCCACGTGTGAACTGGAGATAAGAAACCAGGTGTTTTGTTGAAAATTGGTTAGTGTTCCTTCTTATTTTAAATTTCACCCTCAGTGCCACCTGTTAGAACATTATTTGTGAAATTGCTTGACTATAAAAGTCACTTCATAGCAAATTTTTTTTCCAGTTCTCTTCTAACAATCGAGTGATAATAATTTATTACTCAAAATGGACCCATTGGACTGCAAGATGATTGTTCAGATTTATGATGATGCTTATGAAATTGTGCATGAAAATGCAACAACTTCTGAGATCGCATACAGGACACATCAATGCACCCAAAATATTCAGAGGCTGAATAAAATGTTGCTACAGGGAAAGCAGCATCTATTTCCGGGCGAAAAAAATAAACTTTTATTAAACATTGGCCTACTACCGTCGAAAAAAAGGATATTTAAGAAACTGCAGAAGAGTGGAACTGGTGTCAATGAGGTCTTGGATAGGAAAGGAGACAGGATCAGATGGCAAGATCTGGAGTGTCCATTTAAAAATCGAGTGAGAATAGGTTTCATTGTAAATTTAACTCATAAAGATTTAGATAGTTTTTTCGAAGACTCAAAAACAATGATTGCCCACAGATTAAAAAATGCTTTGAAAAGTTTCGATGGGGGTTTAAAAGCTAATGCTATTCTTGCCGCAAAATTCAGTGCTCTAGAAGAGGGTCGAGAAATTAAAGCGATCAAATTCTTTAATACTAAAAATGAACTAATTTTAGAATCGACAGGAATTAATAAATGGTTTGAGAGTAAAGTCATAGAGCAACTTTTGGCTAAAGTAGAGTATTTTCAGCAAGCTAAATCTGGATGGAAATTAAAAGAAGTTATAAATTTAAATGTAAATATAAATAAATATGCACCTTTTTCAGTAGGCTCATCATTTTTTGTGAGATTACCTAAATTTATTAGAGACAAAAAAGCAGTTATAAATGTTCAGAACAGTGATGAGTACTGTTTTCTCTGGTCGGTCATGGCCGCTCTTTGCCCTGCTGACAACCACATAGATCGCATCACTTCCTATACACATTTTTATACACTCTTGAAACGTGATGAAATCAATTTTCCTATCAACTTCGAAGATATTAAAAAATTTGAAAAAATGAATGAATCGCGTATAAATGTTTACGGTGTAGAACACGATGAAAATATAAAAAAAGATAAAACTGTCCCCCTGTATATAAGCAATGAAAAATCGAGATGTTGTACCATATTTGATAAAGATATGGTAATCATTGAAAGGGATAAAACTAAAATTTTCTTTAATAAACGTATCTACATTGGATTGACTGTTCTTGATATACCCAAAATTATCACTCGATTCTCATTATAACTATATTTTGCTAAATTTTGGAAATTGTGCAAAATTACTATATACATGCACTGACAGTCTCATCTACCATTTCACTGTTCCCATCTTTTACGAATATATTAAACGGGATATTCATAAATTTGACACGTCAGATTATCCTCCACATAACTTTTATGGAATTCCTCTAAAGAATAAAAAATTATTAGATTTGCTAAAGGGTGAATGCAACGGCAAAATAATGACTGAATTTGTTGGGTTAAGATCGAAATTATATGCATATAAAGTTTTGTGTGAAGAATATGAAAAGAGAGGGCAAAGGATCAAAATTAAAACCAATTACATTCGACCATTATAAGCAGACTTTCATATCTTGCCAAAATCTGATTAAAACTCAACACCTAATCCGAAGCCGAAAACATGAGGTTCACTTCATCACCCAAGATAAAATTTCTCTCAGCTGGCATGACGATAAACGAATGTTGCTCCCTGGTACAGGGTATAAAGTATATATATATATATATTGTGTGTGTGTATATATGTCTGCATATAAATTGTTACTGTAAGCTACTAAAAATGGTATATATGAGTAGAAACAAGCGAGACGATAAACATGATGAGCGATCTGGATATATGAGTGGAGGGGTGAGAGAGATAGAGAGATACTTAAGATTAGTATATGTACTTTGTATAAACTTTGATTTAGTAGATATTGTCTTCAGTGACTGGAATGAATCAGCTGTATAATATATAATGTAAATTATATATGTAAATTGTATATATGTTTAGAAAAAAGAACCGAAGAAAACTATACAATTCTTTGTAAAATATAAGTTATTGGAAATAAAGAAAAGAAAATAAGTTGAATCATATTTTTTAGTAAATTTTCTTTTAATTGAAAAAACTAAAATGCAAATCATTTTCTTAAACTGATGTAGCTATCGGACGCAACCTAATCCAGCAAACGTAATCTCCCCATGCCGAGGACGATGCCAACAATGTTCACGGGCCTACGATTCGCATATCTACTATACGCACTTAATATTATAAGAACAAGGAACTCTGAGAAAAAACAACGCAAGTTCCTTTTTGTTTGCTTTTATATTTATTTTTAAAAAACTAGTACATTATACTTAACAAAAGTAGATTATAATTATATATATATAGAAAATTTGTTCTTACCTCTATAAATTAAAAAATAATCTTAACAGAACTGTTTTAAAGATATCCAGTTTTTCAATAAAAGTACATTTTCAGTTGTGCAATTATATTAATGTTTGTACATATGGTGCGTGCATTTAATATCATCAATTGCAAACATCTCACGCAATCCCTGTAGGAAGGGGAACTCTAAATCAAGCATATCAACAATTTCACTCGATATTTCTACAAATTGTTGTAGCCAATTCTTTTTTTCCAGTCCTTTAACATAAATTTTTGTTGCATCTTTTAAAACGCCCTTGGGTATTAAAGTTATTCCATGATGATTGCGCTCTGACGAAATATTTATAGACTTATATTTTGGCGGAACGTTGTTCCACTTTCAGGGTAATTGAAAGAGAAAAGAATATTGCTTTTTGACTGTATCATCACAGACTGGTATTATGGCCAATTCTTGCAAGACAAATTTATTGACTGGTGACTTAAAGCCCTACATATCCACCAAGTACTTCATCTTGAATGCAACGAAACTAGTTCTACTTGGTTACAGCAGTTTTATAGAAACTTTTTCAGCACAACACTTATTGGCTTATACTCAACTATACGATCATGCAAAATCAAGCAATGTTTCGGTCCGTATTTTAGTGACTCATTTTGCTTAGAGCAGTCAATTACTACTAGAGGTGCATACTCTATAAATTTTCCTCTCGGTAGCAACGCTTGCGGTTCTTTACCATAGTAATTAGCTTGAAAGTTTGTGTACATTAATTAAAGTAGAGCAAACTGATTTCGATTAGTATCAAGATTCAAATTACTATAAGGATAACACGGGCCATTTAAGAGTAGTTTGAAATTAGTCACATTGCAATGATCAAAGTTGCTTGAGGTTCTAATAGTATTATTTATTCTGTTTGTTTGAAATCCTGTTGAAAACGGTGTATTTTCACATTTTTAACGTTTGAATTTAAACTTTTGACTTTTTCAGGTTATAGGAATTTCCAATACCAGAATTTGTTATTTTTGACCTAACCTGTATCTTATAACGAAACTTCTGAAAATTTAAACAATAAGCCTGCATTCTGAAAATAAGGCAAATTTTAACGCTGAAATTCAAGTTGTCAAATTGAGGCATTGAAAATTAAAAAATTTTACGATTAGTGTTTTTTTTTCATACCTAGAGGTAAAAAAAGTCTACCCAATTTTTTCGAATCTTATTAACTTATTTTCTGATAGATAATTCCCATTAAATTCACCCTCGTTTACCAGTGACAGAAATGTGCTAGGAAAAAAATCTCCAAGATCAACGGATAAAAATTGGACTTATAGCGAATTTTTTTAATTTTTAATTTTGGTATCTAATGAGATTATCTCTATAACTTGTGATTTCAAAAATTTACATATAATACATTTTTTTTAAATAAATACTGCAGGAAACAATCGACAAGATCCAGGTGTCGAAATTATAATTAGAGCAAATTTTCTGTACTTCTAGGGACGACTGAAATATCCCGAAATAATAAAATTCCAGAACAGTTCATAATATTACCGAATTTGAAAATTCCCAAATAATAAAATTCCCGATATAAAATTGCCGAATTATAAAATATCCGAACAAGAATATTCCATACAATTCCAGAATTTAAATAATTAAAAAATTGTTTCCCGATAAATATTATTTATTAAAAATACGATAATAAAATATTGTTATCACAGAAATTGTTGTTTAAAATTTAGTTTTTCAAAATTATTGTTTGAATTTGAAATTAAAATAATTCTACAAAAATTGTATAAACAAATTAATGATTCAAATCAGCACTAATTTATCTCGTAATTTCTTTATAACTTTTTTTTTAATGAACCATTATATTTTAGGAACATTTTTTGTGATTTTTAAAAACATTTAAAAATTTCTTTCTTTGATATAAATATCATTTCAATTTAGAAAAAATATTTATTAAAGGAAATTTTTTTTAGTACTGGTTTATGGTTTATCTCGAAATTTCGTTTTAGTTTTTTTTATATTAAAAATTCGATTTTCGGAAAACGTTAAGTATAATTTCTTAAAAAGACTACGTATACAAAAAACGTTTCTCAAACTTCAGATCTGCAAAAATTCTATATATTCTTAAATGCACTGAAATTTCTGTTCAGTCTAGAAATAAAAATTAAACCTTAAAGTATAGAAAATCATAATTTAAAAAATCATATCTATCATTCATAGAAAAACATAAATGTATTAGAAATTATAATATTTAACAAATATAAACATAATTATATTTTTAAGAGTATTACTCTCACAATTCACTTTATTTATTAGCATCATAACAGTGCGTCTGTCATTATTTTTTCCAAATATGTATTTTCGGTGTGCCTAGACTTTGTGATACTTATTATTATATTCGAACGTGCAGTGTTTATGAAGCGATCCATATACAACTTTTCTAAACTTAAAAAATCTTTCTACTGCTTTACCGTCATATTTTACGATGAACGAGAGAACCAGTGCTCGACTTCGTAGTACGGTGAGGGTAGCACCTCGATATGGCAGAAAATGTGATGTCCTATATATATCGTTCTGCCACTCTGACAACCCGTACCGCATCTGGCTTTTTAATATCTTTGACCAAATGCATGAGACAAAACTTTATTTTTGTAATATATTCGTAATGAATAATAATTATTACGATTTTATTATTTCAATAAATAGTTCTTAAAAAATAAAAATTTAATTTTCAAATACACTTATACAGAAAAAAGTTAATCTTTACGAGGATATTAACAAAATCGGGCAAAAATGGACCGAATCCCATGCATTTGGTCCATTGTTTTCCCCTCAGCACCTAGCGAAGTGAAGTGTTAGCTGGTGCTTGAAGTGAAAATACCTAACGCGCACGTGCGCGGTAGGGACACTTGCTTCGCAAGCTTGGCAAACACTACCGATCATGATCCTAGATCATGCTACCCAATCTACCGATCATGATCCAATAAATACATGGTCTAGCCTAGCTACCGGTTTCTTGGAGGTTGTTTCTCCCACCTCTGCTCGCCAAACGCATGGGGTGATACCACTCCTTACTAGTCCTTTTTTGGTATTTAGATTTGTGTGTATATGCTTTTCACTTATTTGCATAATTTTATTATTTCTAGGTGGAAATGTTGAAAGCATGGCAAAAAGCAATTCCTGACCAGGGCAAAGAATTTAAAAGGAAACATGTTTTATGTGAATTACATTTCAAAAAGGAAGACGTTGAAAGGGAACGTGTTATTTATAAAAAAGGGGGAATAGTAGAACGTGAACTACGAAAACAGCCTTTATTAAGGGAAGATGCTATTACATGTTATTTTTCTAAAAATGTAAATCCACGAGCAAAACAACGAGTAGATGCCAAAAATGATTATGCTGTAAAATTAGAATTACCTGCAAATTTTGCGGAATTATTGGCAGAAGAATGTGCAAAACTGAAAGAAATGGAATGTCCTAAAGAATTGGAAAGTAAATCTTTCTACCAAGATCTCACTGAGCACGTTAAAAAAAATTGTGTTGATGGCATGCTTGGCGATGACAAACCTCATCCGTTTAATTTACTTCAATTTTCACATTTGACTGCAGATTGTGCGGTATGGTGTTGGTGGAACGTAAATCACACCTGTGTTTTAAAACGGCTTTTGATTTTCAAAAGTGGAAAGTTCAGGTACATATACTTAGGGACCGTCCATAAATTACGTTATCAATTTGAGGGGGTACCCCCTTCTGGTCGAGCCCAAAAACTTTGGTTCGTAACAAGAGGGGGGTGGTTGGAGGGTCAGTGGAAGTAATATTACGAACTTATAGAACGTTTAGTACGTTTGCTGTTGATAAATTTTAACAAACTTTGCGAAAGGTTGCCCTGCAACGGTACAGTTCAGTAACAACTCAATAAGTTTGCAAGTCAATTTCAAACTTCACGCTATTTCCTGTATTCCCCTCGTTTCTCCCATTTTAACCCAAGAACAACGACGTGAACTTTCAGAACACTACTAACAACGTGGGGTGGGATCCAACCCAACTTAATAATTCCTGTTATTTGTGATGAATTTAAAATTCTGAAAGGGAGGAATGGTTGGTAATCCATTTCAGAGTGATAAAATATTGCTTTTCAATGCAAATTTTGATTACCAATAATGCTTGGTAACAAATAATACTGAAAAAAAATCTCTTCATAAACGAACAAAATTAAATAAAAAACTTGTCTGGGAAAAACTCTGCAAAATCAAAATCAAATAGGTATAAAAAACATTCCTTTTGTGGTGAAAAAATTGTTGTGATAAAAGTAGGTATCATGTTCCTCAAACGAATCATTCTGAAAGTTCATCAGCATTCAGGCCGCCATAGCCATAGAACAAGACTGTATTTGAGGGTACTGGGGAGGAAAAGGTGATAAGAAATAGTCTCGCATGCGCAGCTTCAAGTAATAAAGGCTTGGGTGGGATTTTCACCCATACGTCGTTGTTCTTGGGTTGAAGAATTCTTCTTCTCCCTATTTTCAAGAAACTTCCCATTTTTTTTCGTTTTTCGCTGGCAAGCGAACTGAATGAATATAACCCAAGAAGAACATTATTGAACTATTTTTGGTTAAAAGTACCTTCTTTTTTTAGTTGAAAAGTATAGTATTATATTTTTGATACTGAATTTATCTCGTTTGGTTCAAAATGCTACTATTTGGCTAAACCTTTTATTATTTTGGTGAAAATGCAACTATTTTGTTAAATCGTCATTTTTGTTGCCAGAAATTCAACTACTTAGTTGAAATTTGAACTACTTTGTTGAAAATTTATTTTATTGATTGAAGATTCATCTTTTTGGCTAAAAGATGAACTATTTCTCTAAAATTCATTTCATTTTTGGTTGAAAATTAATTTTTTTAACTGAAAATCGCACTATTTTATTTTTGTTTGAAAATTCAACTATTTGGTTGAAATTTAATATTTTTTATTAGAAAATTTAACTATTTGTTTAAAAGGTTATCTTCTTAGATGAAAATAATTTTTCTATTACACTGGAACCTGGAATGAAGAATGGTTTCGAGCATGCTATGCAGTGGCCTTGATCTTAAGTTCAGGGAATCCAATCGTAAACAGTTATGGCCGTGAGAACCTTTTCCAATTGAAATACATAATATTCTGCAACATACGCGCGTGATTACCCGCGCACTGCTCCCTTCGTCGCTATGCTGCTGTTTTTCACGCATGACTGAGCATGCCGAGAACATCAATTCTAGGAATATATTAAATCCGACGTTCCCAATTTCATGTTTCAGTGTATTGAAAATTCATCTATTTGATTAAAGGTTGAACTCTGTTTTTAAAAATTTCTTCCTTTCAAGTATCTCATTATTTTAGTTGAAAACTCATCTCTTTGGTTGAATATTTAACGATTTTGTTTAACATTTAAAAAAAAATTAGCTTTTTGGTCTAAAGTTGAATATTTGGTTGGGAATTCATTTTTTTTTGTTGAAAATTAATTTTTAAACTAAAAATGTAACTTTTCCTTTTTGATTAAAAATTCATGTTTTTGTGATTCATCATTTCAGTTATCTACTTATGCTATTACATAACCATTTCTTACAAATCTTTACGCTTCTAGTTTAAATTTAAGCGACTTCCGCTTCCTTTTTCTTTCACTTCTCTTGTACCTCCATTTTGCCACTTTTTGCATCCATTCTTTCAATCTTTCTCATTCGCTCCCCAACAACTCTCTAACTCCCTAATCCACTCTTCCCCCAGAATCTTTACGACATTCTCTTGCCAGCTTCTTTTATCCTCCATTCCTCTCCTACATCCTTCCCATACATGCTCCTATGTTTCTTGTTCCCATTCACAGATACTGCACTTCCTGTTCTCTTTCTTTTCCCAATACATACCGGCCCTTACCTCGTTTCCCAATATAAATCTAGCTATTCTGGTCCATCTTTTCTCTAATCCTTCCCTTTTCTAAATACTTTGGCACTCCTTCCTTTTTTATCATCATATACCATTTATTATATTTTCATTCCTCAATCATCTCGCATCTTTCTGTTAATTGCCTTTCCCTCTCCCTTTTTTCTAATTTTCCATAGTTTACTCCAGTCCCGTCTTCTATATCTCTCTATATTTCTCTTTCTCGGCAACTCCCCTCCCTTTCTCTCCTACAGCTCTGTCTCAAATCTCCATGCCTTCTTTCCCGCTCTAGTACTTAATTTATCCCTTTGCGCTTCTTCTCTCACCATATATCCCGGCGTCCTCCAGTCTACCCCCAGCGTCCACCTTATATACCTTTCTTGTAAACTCTCAATCTCTTTACTTTCTTTCCATCCACATATCTCTGCTCCATAACCTAATACCGGCCATACCAGCGTATCAAATAACCACATTCGCCTTCTCCAATTTTTTTTAACCTTCTGTTTCCTATTCCCCATATTTGTTTCTATAGCCCTGCTGCTTTTTTTTATCCTTTTTCTTATATGAGCGGTATGATTTCCATTTGTTTGCAAGGTATATCCCAAATACTTGAACTCTTCAACTTCTTATAATTTTATTGCCTTCCATCTCCCCGTCCATTATTTCTTTCTTGCCCCTCCTTTTCTAAACCTCATTATCTTTGTCTTTTCTGCATTTAAGTTCAACTTTTCCCATCTAAGTATTTCTCTAATCCCGAATCAAGCCCTCCATCCCCTCTTCATCCTCTGTTATCAACACTATATCGTCTGCGTATGCCAGTGTATATATCTTTTCGTTCCCTATCGTAACTCCTCCCCACCCTTTTCTCTTCATTTCTTCTTCCAAGTTTGATATTAATATATTAAATAAAAGTGGGCTCAGAGGACGTCCTTGCCTTACTCCTCTCACCAACCAGAAGAATCCCTCTCGTATACCCTTTTTCGTCATAACTTTTTCTATCTCGCCTCGGTCTAATGAGTCAAACGGCGCTTTTAAGTCCACGAATATTGCTATCATTGCCCCTTTCGCCATTTTAATCCTCTTATGTACTAGATAGTTCAGAGCATACAGGGTGTTTTTTTTAACTTGAGACAACGAAATATCTCAAAAAATACGCATCCTACGGAAAAAGTGTCTGGAATAAAAACTTTTTATTTTCGAGGGGGAAAAAAGATTTGTTAAAATTTACCCCACCCCCACCCCCACAGGAGGCAGGGGTGGGGGTAACTTTGTAATTTCAAATGGCAACCCCAATTTTTTATCACAGATTCAGATTCTCCTTTACGAAATACGTAAGTTTTATTCGGAAAATTTGTTTCGATTCGCGATAGATGGCGCTGCAATTGCGAAAAATGAAATTGTTGACACTACTTTTAGCTCTACCCAGGAATAACGACGCGGACGTAGTAGTTGTCTATTCCCTTCGGGGTGCTTAATTTCGGTGAGTCCCCTTGCCTCTCACCAT
>CAKNWT010288535.1:13256-28191 GCA_932066315.1 Andricus coriarius | reverse complement strand
CCACCATTTTTAAAGTCTAAAAGCTAAGGGGCGCTGCAGCGCCTCGAAACTGACGCGGATGCAAGAAGAACTATTATTTGTTTAAATCAAATAAATACGTTCTTTAATTTAAGCATAAGACGTTTAAACAAAATTATTGTTTGACTTGATGAAATCGTTTATTTGAATCAAACAAATAGTATCAAACAAATCATTTGTTGTATTTAATGAGTTTCAATATCTTCCCTATATTGAAATTAAATAAATGTTTTGGTAATTGAAATAAAGAAGGTGGGTTGAATCAAAAAAATGTTTTCATACAAATCTTTTTGCTTGAATAAAAAAATCGTTTTCTCAGTGTACCCACATACCCACATACAGACAGACAGACACATTCGTAAAATTACGAGACACGTGGGGAGAATGTGTTAGTTAAAGCCGAAGGAGCTTTAGTGAAAAAGAATTCACGATCACTATGTTTCAGTTCTCGACGTTTGACCTTTAATTTTAAAAGTCCTGTGCAATGACCGTGCGCGCAGCGCGGGTTAAATATAATATCGAGCGCGAAGCGCGAGATCCACCTGATGCGCGCACTAGTCGCGATCAAACTTGTGAGCCGCGCGCGATGGGAATGTGCCCGCGCGACGGTCAAATTTTCATTTTTATTATTGGTTAATTGTATAAATTGAAAGCGTATGAAATTGAATTATTTTGAATTCGTAACTACAGAGTCTTAAATTGAGTAGTTTAAAAAATTTAACACTGTCTAACTTATTAATTGTAAATGCAAAATGTGCGAAATAATAAAAATTTTAAATTGAGGATTTTAAGAATTTAACCGAAAAAAGGTTTTTTTTACGATTCGAAATTAATTATTATCTTCGTGAGTAGGAAGGTTGAAAGGAAGGGAGGTCTCAATCTCTACTAGCATTTTTGATTTTTTTGTTGGCTTCGGCTTAAAAATGAACCACGTGAGTGAAAAAATAAGTGGAATAATATTTAGAGGTCGCTTATCTCTAATTGTGTTATTTCCACACAAAAATCAATTTTTATCAGAAACAATAGATCATAATGAAGAACTATATAGAATAGAAAAGTTCGTCTCACTGAAATGAGTATTTTTTATTCACAGGTTTTTTTCACTTGTTCAGACTTAAGGAGATATGCGAAGAAAAATGTTATAAAGAAGCGTTAGTCGTTTATTCCTTTTACTGTGAGGTCTCCAATAAATTTAAATTATTTTCATGTTACTAAAAGAAATTTATGCAAATCAATTTTTCAAAAAAGATTTATTTTGAATGTTTATAAAAATCGCTTTCTAAAAATCTGACAATAATTTAGATTCGTAATATTCTATTTGATTTTGCGTTATGATCTGCCGTTATGTAGAAAAATTGCCAGTGAAATTTGCGATAAGCGACCTCTAGATATTTTCCGAATAAATATGAGTTTAATTATCACATTATTATTCTATTCTATTTTTGGGTCCCACTTCTTCCGTTTTCGCACATTTTTATGTTTTATGGTAGTTTTAAGTTTCTACAAGAATATGCAAAAAAACAACCAGAAAGCTAAAACAAAATAATTTGCAATTAAGATTTTTGAATGATTATACTTATTACGAAAAAATCTTACCACTACACACGCACATTTTCATCGTGCACTGCGCGCTCGGCTCGCAAGTTTTAGCGTTTTAAGGCCTAAAAAAAAAGGCTCAGCTCATTAGTCAGATCAACAAATTTACGTCAGATCATTTTTTTTTTGTATATAAGACGCATATTTTCTGTTTTGATCGTAACAAATTTGTTAAAAATAAAAACACCCATTTTGCAGCAAAATTATGAGATGCGAAAAAAAAAATTTAAGAAATAAAGCTGTTAATCTAAAAAAAGTCTACAAATTTAGTTGAGACCATTTTTTTGGTAAAATGAATGTTTTTTGTTTTAATCGTGAAAAATTGTATTAACCCGAATCCGCCCAAAAAAAATTTTTTCCACACAGAAAATCTGAAATGGGAAAGACCCTCCGCAGCTCAAGGTTGCCAACTTGCACTAAACGGTAGCCTAAAATTATTTGGTTAACCTCCCTGAATATTATACAACGATATTCCGCGAGATTTAAGTTTAAAAGACCAGGATAAGTCGTTTTTCACGCACCACTGCTTGCCGTACCATATATGACCCCGTGGGCGGATTCGGGTTAAGAATAAAAAATTCCATTTTAAAGCAAAATCATGATATAAGAAAAAAATATTCTAAAGTAAAATTGTTCGTTTTAGAAAGTCCTACAAATATACTTCAGACCATTTTTTTCATAAGAAACATATTTTCCGTTTTAATCGTGAAAAACAATAGCAAGAAAAATTATTCATTTCAGAAATATCTATAAACTTTATTTTAATCATTTTTCGATAAAATGCATAGTATTTGTTTCAATCGTGGAAATTTTCTTTGAACAACATATGCATATTCTTCAGTAAAACTATGCGAGATCCATTCCAAATTTTAAGTAACAATATTCTTAAATTCAAAAAGGTATACAAATTTTTCTAGAACTATATTCTGAAAATACGCATAGTTTTTCTTTTAATCATGAAAAATGTTTTCAAAAATAAACCTTAATTTTCAGTCCAAACTATGCAGTGAAAGGAAAATAAAAAAATTTGTTTTTTATTCAAAAAAATGTTGTTTTTGTACATTTCGTACAATAGCTGGCAATGAAAATTAATGTTAAATAAAGAACAAATATTATTATTATTCTATAAAGCCATTTCCATTTTGGGGTAAGCATGAATCACTCGGTGAGGAAGGGACTAACACAAGGAATTAAATTGCTGATCAATGTCTCTAGCGATCACCCCAAGTGAAGAGCCAAACAAAGTTATCATGCGAAGCTCCTCACTCGGGCCCATTAGTATCCGAATTCTTATGTTTCAGGCGTCATTCACTTCACTGACGCTCTTTTTATAAACTACTTGTTGCCACACTTTTCTGTCCTGGCATACCTCTCTAGCTGCCTTTACGACCATGCATTTTTTCATGCAACCTTTTGCGTTTCAATGTCTTCTTATGTCTCTTCGAATTAGCGTCTCATTTACACCTTCAAACCACTCTTTCCGCAGTCTGCCTCTGGAAACACTGCCATTTATTTTACCTTGAAACACTTATTTCGTTAGTCGATTATCTTTCATTCTCTGAACATGCCGAAACTATCTTATAGATTTTCTTTCACATATGTCGTCAACTAGTGTTTTTTCTACACCACATTCTTTGAGGATTATCTCATTAATCACTTTGTGCATCAGTGTTTTTCTGCATACCATGCGCAGGAATTTCATGTTAATCGCGTGATTGTTACTCTTATACTCTTCTTGATTGGTCCACGTCTCGCTATTGTACAGCAAAAACGGTATAAATATAGAATTATGTATTGCCCTTTTGGCTTTACTTGATATATTTTTACTTTTTATAATGGGCCCTGCTCTACCTATGATTTTCTTGCCCTCGTTTATACGCCTGTCTAACTCCATAGCTATCTTTACGTCTCTGTTTTCTCCCCTTTTCCTTCATAGCGTACATTGCAGAAGGGAGACTGTCGGCTTTAGTAATACACTTTTTTCAAATATAAAGATCAATTCCTTCATGTTCTCACTTGCGGCGTGCAATTTATGTGTAGCGGGCGTAAAATTTTGTGTAGCGGGTGTAAAGTTTAATGTTGGCCCGGCGGCGGAGTGCGCATGTCCGAACGTCACTGGGCTGGAAGCGGCCACATTACGCCTGCCTCACGTGCATGCAATGGCGCGTTTTCAAGGGGGGTCGGACAAAAAACTTGTTACTTACTCTGAAATTTTCAGCAGTGATCTGTCTTAAGCTGAATATTTGATCCGTACATGTTTCTTTTTTAATATCATAAAGCATTTCACCCTTGCTATTTTTCAGGTTGAGAAACTTTGTACTTTTAACTCTCTTGATAATGATCGCCGTCCATTCATGAAGCAGTTTCTTGCTTCCTTCAAAGTCGTTTTGGATTTTCTTTCGAAGGGCAAAATAACATGTTCGTTTATTTTGTCCTATTCAAATCAGTATTTTCGGACCTAGGCGTAGCGTTCAAAACAATTATTTTTTAGAAATATTCTAACCGAGTACGAAGAATAGATTTCAGTTGTCAAGGACTTGACCGTCAATTTGACATACGTAGTATACAGCATACACGTTCATGTGTACGAAGCTTAATGACCGACCACAAATTGTAAGATTTGAAAGATCCGTGCCCTAGTCTAGTTTTGAAATCGGTTTTGATATAATGTAATATTTTTTTGGTATCAGAAGGTTAAAATAAAATAGTAGAGGTCAAAATTGTTCACCTAGAATAGATCGGAAGAAATTTTGTAGCTGCATGATTTTCAATAAAACTACCATAGTTTTCATTTCAATCGAAATTCTGTCAGAAAAAAAATTATTTTTTTGAAGAAAACAGCGTGTTATACATAAAAATAATAATAGGCGAAATCTTTGAAAAAATTGACAGGGCTAGATGGTGCAAATTTTTCTCATCACTTAAAAATATATGACTTTTAATATAAAATTGCAGCTAATCGACTCTTTCCGTTTTTCTCACTAGTTCGTCACTTAATTTCAATTTTAATCACATTGAGAACTTCAAACTTAAAATGAAAACCGTTAAAAATTGTATCTATTTCGTTGTGAACATTACGAATTACATAATTCACTATTGAAGGTTTATAATAATCATGCAAGTTTGAATTAACAGCGCGTTTAAAATTTTTAATTTCTAATCGCAGGAATTCTCAGTTTCAAAATGTTTTTTTTTTTCGAATTGCAAGCTTGAATATTACAAAACAGTTTTGTTAAAAATGGTGCAAATTCAGTTATTAAGGAATAAATAATTTCATATTGTAATCGAAGTCTCATATTGAAATGAAACATTTATATTTTGAATAATCTCAAGTTTAAAGTGTTACAAATTGATGTTCCTAAAATTTTATGAACATGCAAATTACAAAATTATTCAATTTTCTTTTAAAATTAATTAACTTAGATGAAATCATAGTATATATCAAAATCTATAGTGTAAAGTCTCTTTTCTCATTTTTTTTTAGTTAATTATAGCATAATAAAACAATGCACTGCATTTAAATTGGATGTGGTTTTTGTGAATCATGAATATTTTTACGCGTTGAAGGAGTTAAAGAAATAATAATGAATCTGCAATAATGGTCAAATTTATCATTCATATCAGTATACTGTATTAAAATATTTGCTGGATCAGTGTAACCAAATTTTTTTCCGCTTTTCTTCGAATATTGTAAACCTTGGAATAACCAAACCTAGGGTAAATAAAAACCCAGGACCATTTTTTAAATCATAGAAAGGGAGATTATTTTCTTTTTTGAGAAGAAAATTGATTTTAGGAACTGAAATTTGTTTTTAATAATTAAAAGTTTTTTCTTTATATCTTTATCCCAACGATAAAACGTAGCTTATGAAAAATTAGAAACCTAGTTCTCCCCACGTGTTCCTGAAAGTAATTTTCAATTTGGAAGCCTTTAAACATATTTAAAGTTTTTTCTTTCATACAAGACAAAAGTCTAAGTTTTCATTTAAATTTAATTAACGATGGAATATTTTATTCCCTGATCGATCTTTTGCTATCTGCAGCAGATACGAGGCGGGAATAAAGCAAGGTAAAACATATTGAGAGCATGAATAATTCAATGTCATCATTTTGAGGAAAAATAACTTGAAGAAAACCCTTGCCGGAGGTGACTTAGTCTATCTGCGTGTGTCACAATCAACTTTTAATTGTTTTGATAAAGCTGAAAGTCTTGCACAATTGCCTTCGTTTATCAAACTCTTATCTTAATTTAAGAAAATAAAACTTTATATATATAATATACAGCTCTAATAAATTAATATATTCTTCCTAAGTAAAGAATTTTATTATTTGGTTTCCAAAATATGCTAAAAATCAAACAAAAAATGTTAACTGAAAGTGTTTTATTAATACTTAAAATCTGATCTCAAATTTAGGAAAATAAATATTTCACAACTCTTTACGATTACCTAAACTATACGTCTCTGAAGCTACGAAGCAAGGCAGATATCTGTTTATACATCTTGGGTAAACTTCGCCTTCAACTAAAATTTTTGTACGAAAAGAACCGGGTTCCAAATCAGAATCATAATTCTTTTCAAAAATCGCATGTTCCAGGTAAAAATTGTAATTCTTTTACAAAATTCCTTGTACAGGATCTGAATAATTATTTTTTTTAAAAAGCTACTGTGCCAAATCAGAATTATAATTCTTTAAAAACACTTTCTCTAAATATGCAGAGTTATAGTTATTTGGGAAAGTTCTTCGTACCAAGTCAGAATCATCTAGAGTAGATCTTTTGAAAAATTCCTTAGTTTAGATCTGAACTAAAATCTTTTTTTTGAGTCCCTGTTCCAAACCAGAATCAGAATTATTTAGAAAAATTCCACGTTTCAAATCAAATTGTTCAAGTTGTAGAAAGTTTCTTGTTACAACTCACAATGATAATTTTCTTTTAAATTCCATGTTCCAAGTCAGAATGATAATTCTTTTTAACAATCCGCTGAAAATTCCTCGGTCTAAAGGGAAATCAGAATTCTTTCAGAAAGTTCTTTGTTCTTATTTCAAATTGTAATTTTTTTCATAAAATTCCTCATTTTAAATCTCAATTTAATTTTTTCTCAAAAATTCCAGTTTCTAAGTTGAAATCCGAGTCTTTTCCGAAAATTCCACGTTCCATGTTCAAATTGTTACTCATTTGGAAAATTTCTTTTTCCCACTCAAAGTTATATTTTTTTTTATATGATCCATTTTAAATCAGAATTATATTCCTTCTCTAAAATTTCCTCTTCCAAGTCAGAATCATAATTCTTTTGAAAAATTCCTTATTTCATATCTGAATTTAAAATTTTTCTTGCAATCCAGAATTCTAAATCTTTTCGCAAATTTCTTATTTTAGACCTGAATTATAATTCTTGTTCGAAAATGTGTTGTTCACAATCAGAATTATAATTTTTCGGATAATTCCTTGTCTGATATCATAATTATAATTCTTTCTTAAAAATTCCTTGTTTCGGATTAGTATTAGAATTTCTTTATGAAAAGTCCCTATTCCGAACCATAATCAGAATTCATTCCAAACATTTTATTGTTTTAAATTCAAATTGTTTTTATTTTGGAACGTTCCTTGTTACAACTCAAAATTACAATTTTTTTAAATTCCCTCCTCCAAGTCAGAATTAAAGAGTAAATGTAAGGGTAGTCGGACAACCATTCTAAGGTCGGAAATCACCTTTAGATGGCCATACATAAAAAAGTATTAAAGTTTGAAATTTTTCAACCATAGGTTAGAAAACAAATGCCAACCTCTGTCATATGACTGCACTTTTATAACATTATAATAATTTGTTTAAGAGACAATAATTATTCGTTCGACCACTGATACCTGTCCAAAGACCCGTACACTTACCTTAAGTGCCGCTTTTCAAGTTCGTAGGTATGTAATGGCCATTTTATATCTATGACGCCATGATTTTTGACGACATGAATATACAAATTGCTATTATATAAAATGCTATTATATTATATAATAATAAAATTATATCAAATATAATAAAAATGATAGATATATTATATAAGTATATTCACCAATAGAATTAAAGATGACCGCCAGAGTGAAAACGATAGTATAGACCATCTTCATTTTCGCAATATGGAGGCAAATCTGATTGATGCTTCAGTGAATAAGTGGATCATCAAATGTAACTAAAGAATATTCCATTGCATCATCAGAGTACAAAGATATGCGTAAGTAGTCGTTACCTCACATATATGTGAGATAACGACGTTATTAGTGTCAAGCTTGTCCTTCATTATATTATTTTACATTTCTTATTATTATCATTATAATTAGAAACTTTTCATCTCAAATATAAGGCATTGGTTTTTATTAGTTATAAGCTATGTATGTAACAACAAAAATAGGTAAAAAGGAAAGTTCATTAAATCATCTAAAAGAATTTTATTATTATAATTTATTTATAATTATTTTATAATGTTATTACTACAAAAAAAAGTTAATGTGAAATAAAGAACAAACAATAACATGATAAAATACCTGTGTTTTATTTTGCAATGTCCAAATCAAATCAAATATTCTATCCGAAAAAGCAAAAATTACAGTTTTCAAGAGTTTTACCTTGAATTAGCATATTGTCGGTTAATGAGAGATTGGAGTTGCAGACTCTGCCGCTATAAGATAATTAGGTATATTTAATAACATACGAGTGTTTGCATATTCATAATAATCTGGAACATAAACAATAACAAAGTCAAAACTAATTATATTGAACATGAATACATACGTATGTCAAAATTAAAGTGATAAGTTTTCGATATAATGTCATGCTACAGGTTACTATTAAAGTAGAACCCGCTTAGTGGAGAAACATGCGCATAGTCAGACAAGATTGTAATTGAAAGTATCTGACTAAAGATTAGTCACCACATGCAATAACAAGACTTGCGCATATTAAATTACATATAGCCGATCTAGAGAATACACGACCGATCACCGAAGGTATCATTTAACGGTGTTTTAGGCCAGTCGGCCCAAAAGTCCTGTCTGGCCTTAGTAACGAACTTGTATGTCGATAGACGATTATCAGGAACTGAAACAAACTTATGTTCTGGTAAAAAATTGAAGGGTCTACCAATAAGTAGGTAAGCAGGAGTTATGGCAAGAGAATCGTTAAGGTCAGAGGAAAGCGTATACAATGGCCGTGAGTTTAAGATGGCTTCAATTTCTATTAACAGAGTATTATGTTGCTCATAGGTGAGCTTTTGGTCCTTGAAAATATGCTTAAGATGATGTTTAAAACTTTACACAGCAGCTTCCCAAATGCCACCGTAATGAGGGGAAAGAGGTAGATTGAAATGCCACTGAATCCTTTTAGAAAGAGCGCACTCTGCAATAGCTTGCTTTAACTCTGGAGTATCAAACAGCTTGTAGATCTCAAGAAGTTCTCGATGGGCTCCCACACAATTGGTGCCATGGTCGGAATAGCTGTTTTCAGGAATACCTCTACGGCCAATGAATCGACGCAAAGAAGCTAAGGAGCCTTTACTAGAGAGATCGGTTGCGAGCTCAATATGCACAACCTATGAAGACATACACTCGAACACAACCGTAAGTTTTAAGAAAACTCTTGTTCCGATATTTTTCCTCCTTGATGAGAATAGGTCCGTAGTAATTGACACCCGTATAAGAAAAAGCTGGAGAATGATTTACTCCAGGTTCTGATAAATCAGCTATTTTAGCATGCATCATTCGGGGCTTCTGACGAATGTATTCGAAACACTTGTGGATTATACTTCGCACTTGATTTTTTCCATTATGAATCCAGAAACGCTCAGGAATACCGTACAGAATTTATTGAATCCTAGAATGAAGATTTCTCTCATGTACAGCGCGAATAATGAGGTTCGACACATGACGTTTACTTGGAAGTAAAAGAGGATGTTTTTGATTGTAAATTAGTTTTGCTTTCTTCAAACGACCACCTAGTCTGATCAGCCCATCTTCATCGATATACGGACTGATTTCATCTAACCTAGTGTTTCTCTTATACGGAGCAGTGATTGTACCCGGAGGATGCTCCGGAGCAGTCTGAAGACGTTTTATTTCTTCAGTGAAGTGTTGACGCTGGATCATACTGATCACACAAAGCTCAGTTTTTCTGACTTCTGAACAGAGTAATAGAGGAACTAATTCCAATATCTTCTTTATCCGCTCTGTGCTACGAGTAATCTCCGGAAACAACTTTATAGCCTTTTCTTAGATTGTCAACCCTTTCCGACGACGAGCATAAACTAGAACCCTAACAAGTTGTTGACAGTTGGAAAAGCGTCAATAAATTTCACTGAACGACGAATGTGTCAGAAGACAAAATTCCTTTCTTCAAGCCAGGAACTTTAGTCAATGAACACCCGATCGACGGAGGCCAGTCTTCCTTAGGAAGAGCTAACTAGCTAGGACCAGAAGTCCAAAGTGAGCTTCTCGTGAACTCGGATGGTATTTGTCCTCTCGAGAGAGTCAGCTGGGTTGTCTTCCGAACGGACATATTTCCATTCGACCTGATCTCCCAGAGTCTGAATCTCGACAACTCTGTTAGATTCAAATATTCTCAATAAATGAGGAGGCATTCCAAGCCAGCAAAGCACAATTCTTGAATCAGACCAAAAAATGACTTGATTCATGTGAAAATCGAAATGTGATTTCGACCATGGATGATAGCATCACAGAAACCATGAACCTCTATAGTCGCTGGACTAGGACAAAGCACATATCGAGATTTGAGAAATCCTGTAAACAGGGAAGCTGATCGGCCAAAGATGTCTACTTAGTGTGGATTTCTTGTAAAAGTGAATTGTCCCACGTAAATTCGGCGTTCCAGAACTCCTGAATGAAGACCTTCGCGTACAGAATAACAGGCCCCAGCAAACCAAGAGGATCATAGATCTTCTCGACCTCAGACACGAGCTTCTTTTGAGTAGAAGTGGTTTTCTAGTCGATATTGATTCTAAGCCCATTGCCTGATAACAAAACCACCATGACTCAGAAGCTAAATCATTTCATCCCGATTGGTGAGAACCTCTTCAATCGAATTAGCACCAGAGATGAAATTATCGACATAATAGTCACGGACGAGAAGCTTACTAGCACGAGGGAAGTCTGCTGCTTCATCATGAGCAAGCTGGTGAAGAGTAGGGATAGCGAGAAAAGGAGCACATGAAATGCCGAATGTCACGGTTTTCAGAACAAAAGTGCGAATTTTTCCTTGATGATAACAGAAAATTTTCTGATATTTCCTGTCATCGGGATGAACAAAAATCTGCCTGTACATTTTCTCGATTTTAGCGTTTACTACGTAATTATGCGTTCTGAAACGCAAAATTGGTTTATAACTAGTATCTTGAAGAGAAGGACCAGGCATGAGTACGTCACTGAGGGGAATTCCCGTGGAAGTTTTAGCTGACGCGCTGAAGACTGGTCTACACTTCGTGCTTTCACTGGATTCTCTAAATACAGCATGGTGAGGGATATAGTGACCATCATCTGTGTCCCCTTCACAGACGGAGATATGACCTGAAGTAATGCTGTAGCGCCTGTCTACGTGATTGACCCAATTCAAATTTATTATCTCGAAACGGAAGACGAACAACGATCTGCCGGAATTATCACGCTGAGTGTTCTCCGCATTATGTCCTTCTGCAACCCAGATCGTCACGTTTGAAATTATTGTAAACAGATCAAAAGGCAGCCTTAACAAAATGGTTTGAAACAGTGTTCATACCGTCAACTCCTCCAATATTAATAGTACACGATTGTCTAGATAAATTAAATTTTTTAGCAAACTCTTCAGTAATCAAATTGACTGCTGAACAAGAATCTAGTAATACGGTAGCCATGGAACAGTTTCCTCGATTATTATGTAATTTTACAACAGCAGTAGTCATTAACAGGGAGTCAGATGGAAAGGCATTAGATGTGAAAGACTGGCGTGTTAGTCATGAAGTGTGGCAGTAGCTATAAGTTAGGGTGAGTCGAATATGAAGTCACTTGTGTTTTTCTTTAATCCTTTGGAATTTCACTACCTGTTTTCTACACCATTGTCTTTTAATTTAAATACATTATAATCAAACCAAAAGTCAGTGCGTCAGTTATTCCAAAGATAACACTTTTTATCATTGAGATTCAATGCTAACAGGGAATCACAAAGAAAAAACATCTTGAAATAATAAGATGGTAATAATGAACAAACAAAATCGAACAAATTACTTAAATTAATTTGTCAGCCTGAGACGCTGGTACATTATAGTAATTAGAGGTCTTTCACAAGTTTTTAATATTAAAAATCGTTATCTCTTATGTAAAAGTTTGTTATTTCCATTGACATACAATTTTCAAAAATAGCAATCAAAATGATGATTCGAAGCATAAAATACAATGATGTTTCAATATTTTAATTTAATTTCGATCCAACTTCAGGCTACAAGGATTATTATTGAAATTTAAGAATCTTAAATTGGATTAAAATCAAATTCAAAATCACATTTAACGTCCAACATTCAAGTCAATGTATAAATTCCAGAAAATAAACCAAGAGTCTTACGATAAAATTTGGACAAACACCACAAAATGCTCCTATTGCAATTCCTGAAAACAAAATAACAATTTGTTTCTTAGGATAAAAATAAAAAAGAGGAAAGAAAAATGAGAAGGCAACTAACCAAACCCCCTTCCTTCTCTTTTTTATTTCTTTCGTCTTTTTTATTTTTATTACTTTAAAAAAACAATAAAAAAACATGGATAATATTTACCAACGTTTCGGTACGCACACAGCACCCTTATCAAAATAAAAAATTCTTTAAAAATTCTTGGTTTATTTTCAGGAACTTATACAAGGATTATTATGTTCCATTTTACAATTTTTTCATTGAATTAACTGTACACAGTGTGCAGTGAATCGCAATTTGCGGCAACTTTCATAAAGAGGTGTGGGAACATTGGCTAATAGCTGCCTACATTGCATGGGCATAAGCTGAATATATCCAAGTTGTCCAAGTGCATATCCTAGTACTTCATGAGAAGATGTCCTGCCCGGAAGAGAACTGGATCTGGCAAGAAGAGGAGGCTACTGTGGAGAAGTCCGGGTAGGTGCGTTTTGTCTGACACAAGAAGAAGAACCAGGACAGCGTTTGCCATTGATATTCAACTGGGGCTCTAGTGAATCGTAATTTGCAAAAGCTTGAATAAAACTGTTGGGGAAAGTTGGGTGATTTTTGCCTACTGGACAACACCTTATTTCATCTTCAGTGAAATTATTAACTGCGCCGCTTATTATATTTATTTTTATTCGGGAATTATTTTCATATGTCCTATATATTCCGTGAAGAGTCCCACTATAATCCAATATTGCCAAAACATCCCCACTGGATGTTGATAATACAATATATTCTTGGTTTGGCCCAAGCACATAGTTCGTATGATCTGTTCGCATTTGAATTGGTTCATAGGCAGGAAAAACGTATCTGCGTAATTGAAATCGTTGGTTCTGGTTTGTGCAAGAAATAAGCCGAAGATGGCCAAGTTGTTCTATTTCAAATCCAAGTACTCGAACAGAAAGAGACCTTCTCGGAGAGGACCTGGACCTGGCTTGAAGAGGAGTCACCTGAGGTGAAGTAGGGTCAGATGAACGTTGTCTATCATGAGAAGAAGAACCAGGGTTACGTTTGCTATTAGGATCCCATTCTGACTGTAGTGAATCGTTATTTGCTAAAGCTTTAATAAAACTGTTGGGGAAGATTGGGCGACTTGGACCCACTGGACAATATCGCATTTCATCTGGGGTCATATTATCAACTTCGTCGCTTATCATATTTATTTTCATTCTCGTATGAGCTCTATTTGTCGAATATATTCCACGGAGAATTCCGCTATGCTCTAATATTGCAAAAATGTCACCATAAGATACTGATAAAACAATATGTTCTTGGGCTGGCACGAGGATATAGTTATTTCTTTCTGTTCGCAATCTAATTGGATAACCAGCAGGAAACACGTATCTTCGAAATTCGAGTCGTAGATTCTGATTTGTGTGGGGAATAAGCCGAATGTATCCAAGTTGTCCAAGTGCGTATCCAAGTACTTTAGGAGAAGAAGGCCTACCAGGAGGCTACCTGTCCCTGGCACGAACTGGATGCTCCTCAGGAGCCTGAAGTATACGACGAGAAGGAGAAAGGCGACAGTGTGCCGGGCTGGGAGTGTCAAGGCAGTCTATACTTGACTGCGAACTTAACTCTGCAAAAATAAATAGACGATTTTTTTTTCATTTTGAACTAACTTCAAAAACTTCTTGTTACTTTATTCTCGCTTTTGGTATAAAATACCTCAAAATCGTAAGTAAGGGATTCTTTAAAGAAAAGCTGTTTCATAAAAATTTCAGGTTTATAATAGTTGTGGCTCACTGTGTTTTAATTTAACACAACTTATTGCAGTACCATTTTGGTTCAGGGATTATTATGATGTCAAGGAACTGTATTTAAAAACAAAATCTCATTTGTAAATAACTTCTTCTTTTCTTAAAAATGCAACCATTTTGTGGAAATAATTAATTATTTTGTTCAAAATTTGTCTGCCTTAATTGCAAATGCAACTCTTTGTTAGTAAGACCAACGGTCAACATTCAACTATTTGGTTAAAAATTCTGTTTTATTGCTAAGAAGTAATTTTGTTGTTGTGAGCTTAGTAGTATATTATGCACAAAGGGGAAGAAGAGGGACATTATTGATACATATATGTTTTCAGTGAGAGTCTTAGGAGCCGAAATGTGAAAGCGAGAAATGTCCCCTGTTGGATTCTTGTTTTATTTCCAGAAATTTTATACATTTAATATGTTAAATATTCAATATCAACATTGCAAAAAACCAATTCGCACCAGTGTACCTTTTGTAGGGGCCAGAAAGGAGTGTACCGTTTGACGGTTAATCTGAATGATTCAGCAACTCGTCATTCTTAATGATCTGATATTCTTAGATTTTTCGAAAGTACATTTTAAACAGGATGTGTAGAGCTTCTAGACTTTTTTTCATTTTCCGGTGCTTATAACAAAAAATTAATGTTTTCTACAGAAACTCAAAAAACATTCGGAAACAATTGTAAGAATTATTCATATTATGCAGATTAAGAAACAAAAATAACATTTATGATTTTTCCAAAACTGCGATTAAAAAATTATTTTCTTTCATTTCTACTTCACCCAACTGCAAGATATAAATTAATATTCAAAAATTTTAAAAGATTCCAAAAGATTTTACAGAAATTTCAAGATTTCACATAGAT
>CAKNWT010288535.1:0-13156 GCA_932066315.1 Andricus coriarius | reverse complement strand
AAAACTGCGATTAAAAAATTATTTTATTTTATTTCAACTTTTCCCAACCCCAGGATATTAATTGATATTCAAACATTGTAAATATTTCACAGATATCTTTCAATTTCTCATAGATTTTGCACACACTAAAATGCTTTCTGAAGTGCACCCAGATTTATCGAAATATTTACAGAATTCACAAACATTTCAAATATTGTAAGAGTTTCAAATTATTGCAAAAGATTTGAAAAAGATTTTGCAAGTATTTCAAAGAATTATTAAACTTTTTAAAATATTTCAAAAAGTTTCACAAAGATTTTAAAGATTTTACTAACTATTCAGAGAAATTTTAAGATTTCACATAGAACAAACATTTAAATATATTAATAATTGTTAAATTCATTCAACTACAAACGACCTTAAAAACTACCTATATTTTTACGTTTCCGTTTCACATATTCTGTTGTTATAATTGGCAAAATAAATTATTAATAAGAACAAAACAAAATACTAATAGAGTGAAGTTGAATCTTAAAACAAAACGTAACATAGTCGTGTTTGATATAAAATGGTTCAGTAATGGAGAAGCAAGTACAATATGTAATCAGATTTCGGCTTTAACTATTTATTAAAGAATGCTGATTAGCATTAGCGCATCAGAGTGGCGAAATAACGCTCTTTAGGCCATGTAACGAGTATAACAGCTGATCAAGTCAGTCCTCAGATCAGTATTTTTTCACCCATATTTAAAAATAAAAGTTAAAATAACGCGGAAATATTTTCGGAAAATATTAATAAATATTAAAGGACCGTTTGTGGCAAGGCACAGAGTTGGGAGAAGAAAAAAGTTTATATATGAAAATCATAAATATTGACCGATGCATTTGGGCTTCACGGCAGATGTTTGACTTCTATCTTTCTCTATCGGTAAAGAAGAAGTTCGTTGTTGGTAACTTTTTTTTTTGTTAGGCTGCAGGTGGCGCCAGGAGTATATAATGACTAAGGCGCTTTTGTGAATGACGAATTTAAGAATCTCTAGTAAGCCCCCATACGTCTATACACAGCCAACGATAGTTTAAGTCGTGACACGTTCCCAGAAGTTATCTCATAAGTTTATTAGCTTCTTACATAACTCAGAAATGTTACTGTAAGAAAATAATTAATCCCAGCATCCTTCCTGTGTGAGCAACCGATTTATTAGGACAGCTGATATGACCTATAATAATTAACCCCTGCACGCCTGCACTCGACACGGAACTGAGCTGGGCTGCGACTTCATTGATATTCAAATTTAGACATTGGCGAGGAGCTACCTTTTCAAACGGTAGTCCGATCCGACCCATTATTTTTTATTGGGCATCAGCGGATGTCGCCATTTAAACTGCACCAACGGACATTCGTTTCTACCAAATTAAGACGAACCGAGACGACATCGAATGATGGCATTATCGGGCCTAATTTGACAAATATAATTGATTTACATAGACAGATTTATGGACGGACGTCTGATACTTTTGGATCTTTCGTCGACGGATGGCAGAGGGCGAATTTAAGTGACATGAAGGCGTACAGACATCTAGCCCTTTAAATTCAGAACCAGCGGAGATCGTTTTCCACCGTCAAGGATTCTGCGTATAGATTCTGCGAATCAGCTAACTGAGCCCAGAATAGAAATGGCGAATCAATACGAGTGCAGTTGTCAGCCAATTGCAATGGTCCAGGGACAGGTGTGAACCTGACAAGTTACATCCTTTCGCAAAAACGAGAAATCTATTTGTTACACACTCGTTCCTTCCCCCTGGCGAATGAAGTTTGGCAGTAGCTATAAGTTAGCGTAAGTCGAATATGATCTGGCTTGTGTTTTTTCTTCAATCCTTTGGAATTTTGCTACCAGTTTTCTATTCCATTTCCATTTAATGTGAATACATTAGAATCAAAACTAGAGTCACGTTCCCACAAAATCAAACAAATTAATAAAATTAATTTGACAGCTTGTACCACGGGTACATTATAGTAATTACAGCTCTTTCAAAGGCTTTTAATATTTGAAATCATAATCTCTTACCTAAAGATTCGTTATTTGCATTGACATGAAATGTTCAAAAATAGCAATTCAAACAATAATGCGAAGAAAAAAATTAAATTATGTTTTAATGTTTTATTTTAATTTTCATCCAATTTCAGGCTGCAAGGATTATTATGTTTCATTTTACAATTTTTGTATTGAATTAATTATACACAGTCTGCTGTGAATCGCAATTTTAACAACTTCCACAGAAAGGTGTGGAAAGTTTTGTTATATTTGCCTTGATGACATTCCTTCATTTCATCTGATGTCATATTCTGAGTATCACCGATTATCATATTCATTTTTATTCTCAAAAAATTTCTTTCAATATTATATATTTGACGAAAAATCTCATTATACTACAGTATTGCAAAAACGTCACCATTGGATGTTGATAACACAATATATTCTTGGTTTTGCATGATAAATATTTACCATTTCCCACAAGCAATCGAATTTAATTATCAGCTGGAAAATAATATCTTAGAAACTCGAATTGCCGGTTCAGATTTGGCTCGGGAATATGCCGAATAGATCCAATTTATCAACGTGTATATCCTAGTACTTGATGAGAAGGAGTCCTGCTTATAGGAGAAGTGGACCTGGCATGAAGAGGAGGGTACTGGGGAGAAGTAAAATCAGGTGCATTTTGTCTGGCACAAGAAGAAGAACCAGGACAGCGATTGCCATTTTGCATTCCATTCTGACTCTAGTGAATCGTAATTTGCAAAAGCTTTAATAAAACGGTTTGGGAAGATTGGGTGATTTTTTCCTACAGGACAACACCTTATTTCATCTGCAGTCAAATTATCAACTGCGCCGCTTATTATAATTATTTTTATTCGCGAATTACTGTCATCTGTCCTATATATTCCATGAAGAGTCCCAGTATAATCCAATATTGCAAAAACTTCACCACTGAATGTTGATATCACAATATATTCTTGGTTTGGCCCAAGCACATAGTTTATGTGATCTATTTGCATTCGAATTAGTTCGTAGGCAGGAAAAACGTATCTTCGAAATTCAAATCGCTGGTTCTGGTTTGTGCAAGTAATAAGCCGACGTCCGTTTAGTTGAATTTTGTCTGTCAGAAGAAGAAGAGCCAGGGTTACGTTCGCTATTAGACTTCGATTGGGACTGTAGTGAGTCGTAATTTGCAGAAGCTTTATTAAAACTTTGGGGGAAAATTGGGTGACGTGTGCCTACTGGACAATCTCCAATTTCTTCTGGGGTCAAAATATCAACTGCTCCGCTTATCATATTCATTTTCATTCGCAAACGAGCGATATTTGTAGAATATATTCCACGAAGAAACCCGCTAAACTCTAATATTGCAAAAATGTCGCCATTGGATGCTGATAATACAATATGTTCTTGGGTTGGAACGGCAAAGTAGGTCAATTCTTCTGTTCGCAATCTAATTTGTTTACCAGCAGGAATAATGTATCTTCGAAATTCAAATCGTAGCTTCTGATTTGTGCGGGGCATAAGCCGAATGTATCCAAGTTGTGCAAGTGTATATCCAAGAACTATAGGTGAAGGCGGCCACCCTGGAGGTGACCTGGCTTCAGCATGAAGAGGATGCTCCTGAGAAGAATTCCGGTCAGGTGAATGTTGTCTGTCAGCAGAAGAAAAACCAGGGTTAAGTTCGCTACTATGATTCCATTCGCAATGTAGTGAATCGTTCTTTGCTGAAGTTTTAATAAAATTTCTGGGGAAGATGGGGTGACTTTTGCCCACTGGACAATCTCGCATTTTATCTGGGGTCAAATTATCAACTGCGCCGCTTATCATATTCATTTCGATTCTCGATCTAGCATTAGTTGTCGTATATATTCCCAGAAGAATCCCACTATAATTTAATATTGCAAAAATGTCTCCATTGGATGCTGATAATACAATATGTTCTTGGTTTGGCACGGCAAAATATTTTCTTTTTTCTGTTCGCAATCTAATTGGATAACCAGCAGGAAAAAAGTATTTTCGAAATTCGAATCGCAGATGATGATTTGTGCGGGGAACAAGCCGAATGTATCCAAGTTGTCCAAGTGTGTATCCAAGTACTTTAGGAGAAGTAGGCCTACCAGGAGGCGTCCTGTCCCTGGACCGAAGAGGATGCTCCTCAGGAGCCTGAAGTATACGACTAGAAGGGGAAGAGTGACAGTGAACCAGGCGGGGAGTGCCAAGACAATCTGTGCTTGACTGCGAACTGAACTCTGCGAAAAGATATAGAGGATTTCTGTTTCTTGTTGAACAAACTTCAAAAACAGTTTGATACTTTATTCTCGTATTTGGTATAAAATACTTTAACCCTTACATGTATGGTGGGATGTTTAATATTCCACCTAGATTACCATCAGATTTATAATATTTCAAGTTGTTTTTTCTCTAAAAGTTTGTGTTGTATTTATATAAAACATGGTATACAGGGTGTTTTTTTTTTCTTGAGACATCAAAATATCTCAAAAAATACGCATCCTATGCAAAAATATCCTTAATAAAAACTTTTTATTTTTGAGGGGGAAAAGCGACTTTCAACAAATTCACCCCACCCCACCCCCTAGTAAGGCAGGAGGGGGAGGGGGTAACTTTGAAAGTTTAAATGAGAACCCCAATTTTTTTATCGCAGATTCAGATTCTCCTTCATGAAATACGTAAGTTTTATTCGAAAATTTTTTTTTGATTCGCGAACTCCCCCCCCCCCTTATGTCTTCGGGGGGTTGGGGTGGGTCGAATTTTGTTCAAAGTCGCTTTTCCCCCTCGAAAATAAAAAGCTTTTATTACGGATATTTTTTTCATAGGATGCGTATGATTTTAAGATATTTCGATGTCTCAAGTTGAAAAAAACACCCTGTATATGGGTGCTTAGAGTCGCTGTTTTCAAAGTTGTTATCAAATTTATAAAATTCAATATGGAAGATCCACTTTGGTCGATCAAATTTGTGAAATTTACTCTGATAGTAACTGTAAACTTAGTATTGCAATATAATTAGTATATAGAGTTTTTTGGGGCTGGTGATTACAAATGTGCTGTTAGACTTCTTAAATTCAAGATGGCTGATTCAATATGGCGAAAGAGTTTTAAAAAAATCAATGAACTTCCATGAAAAACGGCATCTATGGTTTTTTGGGGATTCTGATAACAAATCTGAAGTCAGGTTTCAAAAATTCAAAATGGCGGATCTAATATGGCAGACTAATTTTGAAAAAGTTCTTGGATTCGCATAAAACTTGGTACTCCGGTGGTTTTGGAGTTGCTGATTACAGATCTGAAGTCGGTTTTCAGAAATTCGTGATGGTGGATCCAATATGGCGAATGAAACCTGCGAGTCATCAAAAGATGAAACTTTTATACTAAATTACATTTTTCACAGCCAAATTGAAATCGAAATTTTTTATCTTAGCCTAACTTTCGAAATTAAACTTCAGAAAATAACGATTCACTATATTCCGAATGGAATCCTAGTAGCGAACGTAACCCTGGTTCTTCTTCTGGTCGACAACATTCACCTGACCGCAATTCGTCACAGGAGCCTCCTCTTCATGCCGAAACGTGGTAGCTTCGTGGGTGGCCGCCTTCTCGCAAGGTACTTGGATATGAACGTGGACAACTTGGATACATTCGGCTTATTCTCCGCTCAAATCAGAACCTACGATTTGAATTTCGAAGATAAGTTTTTACAGCTGGTATATGAATTAGATTGCGAACAACCCCGAAAACTCCTAGATGCCAATATTCATGAAAATCCAACAACTTTTTGAAAACTCGTCCACCATATTGGATTCCTTTTTTTGAATTTTAAAAATTTTGGCTTCGAATTCGTATTCAGCTACCCCAAAAACCGCTGAGTGACAAGTTTTATGAAAATCCAGCCATTTTTATTAACATTTGTCCACCATGTTGAATCCGACCTTTCGAATTTTTAAAATTTGATTTCAGAATCGTTGTCAGAGGGCCGAAAAACGACCAGATGCCAAGCTTCATGAAAATTCTTTTATTTTTTGAAAACTAGTCCGCCATATTGGATCCGTTATTTTTAATTTTTCAAATATAACTTCAGAGTCTGTGCCCAAAGAACTCCCAGTTGCCAAGTTTCAGGAAAATTTGAATATTTGTATATTCAAGCATGTCGAAAACTTTATAATTCAGAAATGCCTCAGCACTGAAAAGTTTCTTTTCGGTTCCATCATGACGTGAATGTTATTATTGTTTCATAATCTGCATAATAGGCCCAATTTTTTTAGAATTTGTATTTAAGTTCATACAGGAAAAATTTAATTTCTTATGGAGTTCTGGAAATGAAAAAATGTAGCAGCTCCAAAATGTTTGAATAATTTTTTTATCATAGAAAAACTTTTTTATGTTCAATATGTACTTCTAAGACATTGAAAAAATTAGATCATTAAGAATGACGAGTTAATTAAAAAAATTCAGCGACTCGTCATTTTTAATGATCTGTTAGTCTCCAATTTTTCGGTAATACATTTTAAACATGAGAAAGCTTTTCTATGCTGCAAAAATTATGTGCAGAGCTTCTAGACTTTTTTCATTTTCAGGTCCTTATACAAAAATTAATTTTTCCTACAGAAATTCAAGAAAAAATCTGAAAAATGCGAGAATTAGTCATATTAAATATATATGGATTAAGAAACGAAAATAGCGTTGATGATTTTTCTGAAACTGCGATTAAAAAGTTAGTCTATTTTATTTCAAATTCGCCCAACCGCAAGATATTAATTAATATTCAAACATTTTCAAAGCTTCCAAAAGATTGCACAGAAATTTAAAAATTTCACATAGGCTTTGCATACTTTAAAAGAGTTCAAGGAATTCACGAACATTTGAAAATATTTCAAGGTTTTCACAAACATTACAAATATTTTAATATGTGTTCAATTCCTTAAACTACAAATGACTTGAAAATCTCCCTATCTTTATACATTTCTGTTTCACATATTCCGTTGTTATAATTGGCAAAATAAAGTATAAATAATAACAAAGCGAAATGCTGATAGAATGAAGTTGAATCTTCGAAAAAGTCGTAACATAGTCATCTTTGATATCAAATTGTTCAGTAATGGACAAGCAAGTACAATATGTCATCAGATTTTAGCTTTAACTATTCATTCAAAAAACGCTAATTAACATTAGCGTGTCGGAGTGGCAAAATAACACTACCGCGAGCTGTCTGCTTTGCTAGCGCACATATGTCGCATTCCTCGGAAAAACCGAGGCGAGGAACGAGACAGAACTCCTCGAGGCGAGGCAAAACGAGATGTGGAATACCGAGACAGCAGGTATGTCTCGTCTCTTCCCGTTTCGTTCCTCGGGATGTCTCGCTCGGCGGCAACACTACTATGACGTTATAATTTTGACGACATAAATATGCAAATGGCCATTATATGAATGTAAGCATAACAGGCCTCAGAAATTGCCGTATTCATGCACGAATTATATAAAATGTAATAAAAATGATAGATATATTATATTAGTATATTCACCAATAGAATTAAATATGACCGCCAGAGTGAAAGGCAAAGTATAGACCATCCTAATTTTCGCCATGTAGAGGAAAAACTGATTAATGCTTCAGTGAATAAGTGGATCAACAAATGTAACTAACGACTATTCTATTGCATCATCAAATATATATGTAAATAGTTGCTATCTCACATATGAGATAGCGACTTTTACATTGGATTATAAAAAGGTATACATGTAATAAGTGTGAGTAAAGGAAAATAACCTACTTGAACACATAAGATTAAAAAAAAAGCGCACCTTAGTTTACTTTTAAAATGAAACCACTGTATACTTCATTTTAGTCAAAATCCTGTTCAAACATACAAAAATTGATTTTTTCATAGAAAACTGCGCGCAGTATGTAAACATGTTGAAAAGAAAAATCTTTGGGAAACGGTACCGGGCTAGGATCGTTTGATTTTTTTGACTTATTTGAGAAAATCAACTTTCTGAGGGTTAAAGTTTAAATACTTTGTAGGAAATTAATTTTATTATTTATTTTTTCATTTTTTATTATTTCTAAAATCATTCATTTTCGATTAACATTTCAACAATTTTGTTTTAAATTTCTATATTTTGTTTCCAATTCTCCTGTTTTGGAAGGAAACTAATATTGTTGATTAAAAATTCGAATACACGCTCAAAAGTTTAACTACTTTGTTGAAATTTCATTTGACTAATTAAGTCGAAAATTCTAGTTTTTTTGAATCTCTGACATGTGGTCGATAAATATTCAGCATTATTCTATCCCAGAACTGATACCGTATTATTCGTTATGGATAGCTGTTTTTTAGATCGATTTCATTGATACGAGAAAGTACTGATTAATGAGCGACATAGTGAAAGAGATTCGAAAAAACTGGAATTTTCTACATCATTTCTAGAACAAGGAGCAAGTGATGAAAATTTTCTAAATAATGACAGTCGTGAATTGCGTATTTATAATTCCAGAATCTATATCTTTTAAAGATTTGATGAACAAAATATTTTGATAATAGAAGAATAATTGTTTCAACAATTTTAAATCTATTTAATATTCGGAAGATGTTATAATCATTAATAGATTATAACGTTCGAGTTTTAAAATTTTGGATAATCTAAATTTCCATGATAAAAAAATTACCTCGGACAAAAAAATTTAGAAGAACAAGAAAAAAATCTGCCTCAGCCCGGATTTGAACCGAAGTAATCGTTTTAATATCGAAATTTATATTAATTAAAAATTTTGAAACTTGGACGTTAACATCTATTAATGGTATTAACATCTTCGAAATATTAATTAGATTAAACCTGCGTTGATAAAAAGTAGTAAATATGTCGCAGTGGAGAAATACGTATATTAATTCGCTGTAAAAATCGTTAAAGTTCAAGTTTAAAAATTAACTTTTAACAGAAAACGAAACGAATTTTTGAAAAAATAGTTAAAGTTACAACCAAAAAGATGAATTTTCAACAAATGTGATAATTTTCTGCATAAATAAATGAATTTCTAACAAGATAAATGAATTTTCTATCAAATAGTTGGATTTTTAACTTAGAAAGGAACAATTTTGAACCAAACATGGAATTGTCAACAATATAGGTTAATTTTTGAATCAGTCATTTAATTTGAAAGCAGATGGTTTAATCTTCTACCAAATTAGTTAAATTTTTCACGAAAAATATGAACTTTCAATAAGAAACGTAATTTTTAACCAAATATTTTAATTTTCTATCAAACTGTTAAATTCTTAAGCAAACAACCCAAATTTTCTGCAAAACACTTGAATTTTGAAAATGAAAATACGAATTTTTAACAAAAGAGTTAATTCACGAAAATAATGAATAAGTATGATATAATTTAAATATTTGAAAGGTCAAATTAAAAAGCTTAATCATTTTAAATTTTTACCAATACTTTTCATTTTCCTTTTTTTCGAAACTAAAGTTTGTACAGTCTCATTCTAATGAGAAGGTATTAATTTTATTAGCTTGATTAGTTTATGAGAAAAAAAGATTTTTCTGAATGTTTCTGTATGTCTGCCTGTTTGTATGTCTATTGTATGTAGTAGATTTTCTTTTAATTGCACAAAATAAGATTTAAAATAAAAAAAATCAAATCTTTGGAAAAACGATACCAGAGACGAAAAAAACACAAAAGTTTCTCAACAAAAAAAGATTTACTTATTTGTGACATACTCCTATTATAAAAATATATTGAAAAGAAAAGAATTAACTTTTTGGAAAAAGGACACAAGCTACAATAACATTTTATTTAACAACATTTTTTGCCTAAACTACATCTACAAGTTTGTTTAGAACCACCCTACGCAACCCCAGACCGAGGTAGAGAAATAAATATTAAATATATTTGATATAATAAAGTTGAACATAATGTAGAAATGCTTGAATTTTCGACAAAATCGAGTGCGAAGCATGAGATACGTGATGAGAATGTGTTCGGTAAAGCCGAAGGAGCTTTCACAAAAGAGAATTGACAATCACCAATTACAGCTGTCGATGCCTTGAACTATAATTTCAAAATTTCTTTGCACAAGTATGGGAGAAATTCATTTTTTTATAAACAATTTATTTTTCAAACTGAAAATGTAATTTTTCCATCTTTTTGAAAACATTATCTTTTTTATTTAAAAAGTTAACTACTTTGTTAAAAATGAAATTTTTTTATTTGATAAGCGACTAATTGGTGGAAAATTAACTTTTTTGTTAAAGATACCCAGTGTCGGGTGAGAAATTCAACTTTTTTGTGTGAAATTCACTTGTTTCGTTGAAATTTGTCTTCTTCAGTAGAAAATAATTCATCTTTGTTATAAATTAATATTATTAGCTGTGCACTCAACTATTTTGTTAAAAATTGGTCTTTTTTGTTCAATTTAACTGGTAGAAAATTCGTTTTTTTTGTTGAAATTTAATTTTTTAAATGAAAATGTAACTATTCCATTTTTGGTTGAAATTGAACTATTTTGGCAGAAAATTAAACTACAACTTTTCACGAATTTTAAAAGATTTTAAATATCATAGAACACTTTTAATACATGACACTAATTTAAAATGATTCCGATTCATTGAAAAGATTATAGGGTATTTAAGAAAATTCAATCACATTTTTAAGAACTTTAAAAAGCTTCTAAGTATTTCTAAGGATAAGAAATATTATAGCATATTTATAGAAATTCTAAGGAATTTTTAAAACCATTGTAAAATGTCAAGGAATTTGACCATACATTAAGTAATGAAAAAAAATCACAGAGGCCTTTCCACCCCCCCCCCCCCTAAAAAAAGGACGATGGAAAGGACTAGGGGAATTTTTTTTATTTCTTAAAATTTTTCCGAACGAGATATGCCACAATTTTACTTGCCAGGGGCTGGCATGACTACTCCAATTCAATGGGAATTTATCCTGAATTCCTAATAATGTATTCTGAATTATTTTTTAATCTTTCAAATTCTTTAGAATTCCCTTGCATTTTTTGCTCACTTCAAACTTACTAAATTCAATAAATTTTTCATATTTTTCAATTGTTTCCAATTCGCTTAATTTGTTTCAAACCAGATTGAATTTTTATGATTTTCATCAAATTAGCTTTCATTGTTTTGAAGTCACATGAATCCAATTCTTTTAAACTCTTTAAAATTAAAAAAAATCTTTCCGCAGGTAAAAATATGTACCCAAATCTGACTTTTGAATCATCGTAGTGCAATAACTATTCTAAATTTGAGTTTTTGCCATCAGGATCTTTTGATCAGGAGATCATCAACTAAAACAATCTAAAACTTTGAAAATTCCACCGGGAACTTTTTTACCATGTATTTAGTGCGGGGTCCTTTACCTGTTGTTTTTTTCTTTCCTTGTGTCGTCTTCCAAAACATTACATTTTTTTATTTTTAATGTTATTTTTTACGACTAAAGAGAAAACTAAGCGTTCTATTGAAAAATGGTTAAGGACAAATTTGTAGCCTTTTTTTTTGGGTGAGCAACTTTTGTGTATTCATTTTTTCTTATAGCTTGTGTCGTTTGCCCAAAAATTTAATTTATATATTTTTGATGTTGTTTTTCACAAATAAAACAAAAACTACGCGTCCTATCAAAAAGTGATTAATAAAAAATGTGTAGATCTTTTATGGATGCACGATTTTCGTCTCTTTATATTTTTTCTATCTTGCATAATTCATCCCCAAAATGGAATTTTTCATAATTTTTTGTGCGATCCAAATTTGAATTTTTCGAAAAAATGCAAAAAGTTGTTGTGATAGTCTTGTAGGGCTCTCAAAAAGAAAATTTTTTCTCCTCTTGACTTTTCTTCACATTTTGAAAATGCTATAACACTGCTAATTTTTTTTTTAATCGAAAAATGTCATTAAAATACATTGTTTGTATTTTTGAGTACTACTAATAACCGTACATAGAATTTTCAAATCGTGAAAAGAAGTGGTCTAAAAAATTTTCAAAATGTGCTCACTTTTTGAATTTGTATCCAAAATAGCTGGTTAACGAACTCGTTCTTTCTTTTTTGGTCTTAAAACAGTGTGCCAAAACACAATCCAATCTGATCAATCTTTCAAAAGTTATCGTGCCTACACGATACTACAAACTACAGACAGACAGACACCTTCGTAAAAATCGTTTTTCCTGACTCAGTGGGTCTCAAAAGGTGGAAATTTGATGAAAACCGACTATATCAAATTTTACGTAAAACCAACCTTCTCATTAGGATGAGAATGTAAAAAGGAACATTCACATTACAAATCGCCACTATTGATTATTTGTGGTCTTAGAAATGAGTATCTTTTGTTCACTTTTGCGGTTTAAATATGCCACTTTTTCGAGGTAAATTAGCTTTTGGCAGCCCTGAGAATAATAAATTAGGAAAATCAACTATCTAACTTAGGATTAAGTAACTTTAGACTTTCACTTCACCTTCCACGTTTTAAAATTCACGTGGGTACACTTTTTTTAATTTTAAGCGTCACAAATCTTGAAAAAAAACTAATGTGAAGTTCATAAAAGTGGAAGTGAAAATAAATGTGAGGAATTTACATAATCGCCCCCTTATTTTCTTATTTTCTTACCATATTTTTGTAATATTTCATACAAATAATAAATAACCGCTTAGTGATTGAGCTTTCTCAAATGATTTCAAATCTGTTCTATAGAATAAAAATTGCATCTGCACATTCAGCAGACTGAACAAAAAGGATTATATGAAATTAAATATCAAACGCTTTTCAATGTTAGCCACAATACAAATATCAAGAGAACATTTTTGACTTAGTAAAGGCTAAGATTAGAGTAATATTCTATCATTTCACGAATGGAATCGTAAAAAATCACAAATTTATTTTACCAGCGAAAGTCATTAGGTAAAAATATTATCCTGTTCTTCGGTAATTTCGGTAATTAAACAATTAGTAAACTTTCTTTCTCGATTGTTTCCGATATCAAATCGAGATTTTGTGGAATTTTTTTCAACCTTGAATTATAGAATTCACAATATTTATGATATTCACAGAATTCATGTAATTGATTAAATTCACGGATTTCACGGAATTTAAGGAACTCGCAAAAAAATTCATGAAATTCA
>CAKNWT010288509.1:0-20108 GCA_932066315.1 Andricus coriarius | reverse complement strand
AGGATGCGTATTTCTTGAGATATTTCGATGTCTCAAGTTAAAAAAAACACCCTGTATATTAAAGAGACTTACAAGGAAGGCGGTGGTTTTTATCACAAAAATCATAAATGCGATCATGCGCACCGGTTATTTTCCAAAAGAATGGAAAATTGGTAAGATAATAGTAATACCAAAACCACGTAAGAACCATAGCCTTCCACAAAGCTATCGACCTATTAGTTTATTACTTCAGAATCAGTGAAGTTGTTGAAAAAATTATACAAAAAAGGGTAAAATTCTTTTCGGAAGCGAATAAAATAATTAAACAAGAACAATTTGGTTTTCGAAAGAAACATAGTACTTTGGATCAGTTGGCCAGATTGGTTGGTTATATTACTGAAAATTTCAATAAAAAGAAACACACAGGCATACTATCAATGGATATTGAAAAAGCCTTTGATTCGGTATGGCATGAAGGCCTAATCTATAAACTAATCGAATATGAATATCCAGTTTATCTCGTACACTTAATTAAATCTTACTTAGTAGGCAGAAAAATGTATGTCAGTTATGATGGGAAAATATCTGAAGTTGAGGAAATAATTGCAGGTGTTTCACAAGGCTCAGTCTTAGGATCCACACTATTTATCATTTATATTAGTGATTTTTAAAAATTGGAAAACGTAGAGTTGGGACTGTTTGTTGATAATACAGATCTGTACACAAGCTCCTATAGGATGGCCACAATTATAAATAGATTGCAAAAGGCAGCTAATAAAGTTAATAAGTATTATGAAAAGTGGAAGATCAGAATTAATATGAACAAGTCTGAAGCGGTTATAGTTACGAAAAGGAGACCAAATATAGTGAAAAGTATTGCGTTAAAAGGTCATAATATTATGTGGTCTGATAGCCTTAAATATTTAGGATTAGTGATAGATCAAAGACTCACATTTAATAGACATATTAAAATACTAATACAAATAGCGATAAGAGCATTGATATCATTATATCCTTTGATAAATAAGAAATGTAAATTGTCACTTAATAATAAAAAATTATTGTACAAAGGTATAGTTAGACCAATGTTGCTTTATGCTTGTCCAATGTGGAATTTAATTAGTAATACTAATTATCAAACTCTCCAAAGGGTACAACATAAATTATTGCGGCTAATAGGAAAACACCCAATGTATACAACTATTGTACAAATGCACAAAGAATTAGAGGTAGATTCCATTAAAAATTAGATTGATGAAAATTCTGAAAGTTTCTTTGAAAGCTCAAAGAAACACCCAAATGAATTAGTAAGAATAGTAGATTATGAAAACAAAAAAGTCAAGCATAGGAGGATTAAGCATATACTTTATAATAGGATAAGTTAGTCGTATAAACAATCTTAATATTATGTTGAGCAATCCAAGCGAATTAAATAACTATAAGCATAGTATATTGAAAAATAACATATAGGAACAACAAATAATATTGCTGTTCAAGACTTTTGTCTACAGTCTTTAGGGTTTTTTTGTATCATTTTTTTCCTCATAAATTTAATTGTAATATTTAGGTTATTATGTAAAATTGATAAGTATTAGTAATTACATATATAGGATAGATAGGTTAGGCAAATATACACAGTGTATTATGCGGAGCGTCTAAATTAAAATAGAGAAATGAAATGCACATTCTTTACAATGTATCACTACATATTCCATGACAAATAAAGACTGAACATATATGCTAATGATTCCCGTTGCTCAGTGGTCGTCCTCTGGACCCATACACTTGGTGTCGCCGGTTCGTGACTTGAGGCATGCAATGTTTATTAATTTTTGTTCGAAATGACCTTGACCACGAATTAAGGCGAATTGACACGCATTCAATTCGCGCTGGCTCAGTTCGTTTCAAAGAATCAGAATGCTAAATTTGGGCGAATTTGAACATGTTAATTCGCCCCAATCCTCCCGAATTAGTTTCCTTTTACTGGGATCGTAAACTTCAATTATCTTATTTGAAAAATGCGAGCCTAGGCGGTGGGGGGGGGGGGGCAAGCGCCTGTTAGTAACTCTGACTACTAAAACATTACTAACGTAAACTAGTCACGAGTACTACAAACGGCTTCCTAAAGCGACTACTTGCTTAGTCGGTGTTACTAACTGAATAGTTGTAAGAACCAACGAATGCTGTACTAATAAAAAAGAAGTCGCCCCACCTATTCATTTTTCTTAGTGAAGTAAGATCCTTCGTATCAGCAATCCAGACAGTGTCATCTGCATTAAAAATTTGACATTGATACATTGCTTAACAAATCTATCAGTTAATAACCTGTATGAAGGAAAATAGTTAAAAAGGAAAAACGAAAAAAAACCTTTTGTTGTAAGCTAACCGAGTATGATTGAAACTTGAGAAAAGTGGTGACATAAAATCGTCAATTCCTGAGTAATGATCAATGTTGTGGAGATTAGAGATTCTAAGAGCTGTAAAAGTACAGCTTATAAAAATGCAACTTGGCAGGATAGTGTAAGCCTTAATAGACATGAATCGCTATACTTTTGCCTCGTTCCTCGAAAGGCACGTAACAAACCCTGCAATTGCATGTTGACACGTAAACGTTTCTAACAATCTTCGAGTCGTGAACTCGGAGTGATCTTACTGATTACAAACAAAAGGTCCTAATGATACCTCGTATACAATGTGCTCACGCGTAGCGCAAAGTGCAGTGCTCGTTGACTGCCAAGTACAGTAATAAACTGGTATCTGATCCACAAATTTACTCCAGTTACAGAAACCAGTAATAAAGTGTGCGCGAAAAATCACTTATCTCGAAAAACTTTAAAACGATGCTTAATGAGAAAATACATTACCTCGCGCAATTAAGATTCTTGTACTCTGAGTTTTCAGAATAAGGGGGAAAACTGAAAAATGAAGTATTTCAAATAAAATTTATGAAGAATAGTTTGCTTCATGCTTCAAAATAAAAAATTTAAAGATTGAAGAGCTCAAGCGCGCGAGAAATATACATTTTCTCCACGTGAAAAGCTTTAGACAAAATATGCCGGGCGCATACAAAATTTATATAATTATTATTGAAATTTTTTCTTAAACAGTAAATTTCTTATATTAAATACCACTAATGCTTTATTAGACTATTTATAATATGATAATTTTGAAATTTATTGAATTCATATAATTTCAATTTTATATATTTTTATCATTAAATTCCTTTTGTAAAAATATTTAAATTTCTATTATAGATCAAATTCAATCTGGCTTACGCCGAGTTCAACTCAAATCAGGTAAGATTTTAAAAATCAAACAGTCTCAATTTATCAAATTCTTCTTTTATAATTTACCATAAGTCATCATCGAGACCATAATCTTTTTTTTAAAGATCTTTTATAAAAAATTACAAGGTTAACCCTTAGCTAACTTTTTCTGATAATCTATAAATGAACGCTCTTGAAATATATAACTAAATATATTTTATATATTAATATAAACTTTGATGCAAAATTTTATAAATTCTTATAATATCCCCAATTTATTAATTAAAAAATGTGTATGAAACATAAATGTTTAAATTCATTTTAAAGTTCTATAGGATCTTATCATCTAATAATTATATGTAAGACTATCAAAATGTTATTAAATCCTTTATTCTACTCTTAAGCTAAAATACAAATTATTGTGCTACCTTCATATATTTAAAATGCTGCAGCTTTTTAATATTTATTTAATAAATTTCAATGAGCATATTAGACTTTTGATTGATTTTTATTAAAATACATGTTTTTGATAAATAAGTACGTATTGATTCTTGCTTGATTAATTAATTTTATATTCAAATTGATTTATATTATAACTAACATTTTTTATTTAGTAATCTAATCCTGATTTTTATTTATATTTAATTTTTATTTATGTTTCAATAATATTATAAGAAATTAAAATTTTGAATTATTGTAATCATAATTATAAATAGTCATATACCTATTTGAAGAAATTTTAAATACTATTTGAAATTATATTTCAAAAATAAAATAAATTTTATAATGTTAATATGAATGATTGAACGTAAATTTTTTGTTTCAAAAATTATTTATTTATATATAAAAATATTTAATGATAATATTTTAATGAATCAAATCCATTTATTAAATAATTAGATATGAATAATTATGAATAACATATAATATCTCAAATTTAATTTCAAATAATTTTGTAAAAAATTCTTCTAGAATACTAAAAATTATTATTGATATAATTATTTTATATATCGCTTAGATTGTGTTATTAATTTCATTATGATTTTAGTAATTTAACAATTTTTAATTAAAATTTAATATAATTATTTTTATTTACAATTTTGTAATAAAAATGTTTAGTATTATGACTTTGTTACCGCTTATGTAACTAATTAAATTATTGAAAAATTATATGTTTTTATTCTTAATTATAAATATAGTATAATCAAATTGACGGGCAATGTGTACACATCTTAATAAAATTTTACTCAAATTAATCAATTAATTAATTTAAAATCAAATTCGTTTAATAAATTATTAAGTTACTATAATTTTAAGTGAATTAAAATTAATTGTATCTCGTTTTAAAATTGTTTATAAACTAATGGCATATTTATCAGAACTATTATGTATTTTAAATATTAAAACAATTGTTTTTTAAAAGTTTTTTTATATAAATAATATTAATATTTATGGTAAATATATATTATCGTGTTTTATCAAATAAAATAATAAATTCCTCCGCATAAATTAAAACACCGTCAAATTTACTTATATAATTATTGAAATTTTAAATAATAATATACGTTTTATTTTTTTTTAACAATAGAGTAAGTAATCATAGTTTTCTATACAATTGCTAAAATTTAATCATTAAATTATTTAGTTTAATTATAAATAATATTCAATTATTTATTCATTTATATTTAATAAAATAATTAAAATTAATTCATATAATTAATTAATAATAATAACATTATTTGTTCTAACAAGTTCAACTGCTATTACTAGTACTTTTAGTTTATATCATAAAATTTTATAAATTGAAATTTGAAACACTTTTCAAGCGGTTTCTAATAGTTTCGCGAATTCGTGTTTCAAAAATGTTGCAACTTAAAACTACACCGAATTTGACGGAATTTTGAGGATCGGCGTTTTGAAGTATTTTATAGGGGGTTAAAAGAATTTAGATTATTTTCAAAGACTTTAAGGTATTTCAGAAAATTTCAAAGATTTCAAGAGTTTTTAAAAGATTTCAACAAGCTTGATCTTATAATAAAGAAGTTGAAAGTTTTCAAAATTGTTGAACAAATTTTAAGAAATATTAAAAATTTGAAGAAAATTTCCGTGATTTAAAATTATTCCAATGGATTTGAAAGAATACATTCAATATTTCAAAACTTTTAATGGTTTTTAAGACGAAATAAAAGATTTTAGAGATTCCTAGGGATTTCGGGGAATGTCAATAAATTTTTAGAGTCATAGAATTTTGAAAAATGATTCTAATTTTTTTTAGTCATCTATTTTTTCAAGTCTTAGTAATTATTTTAGTACTTTACCGTGAAATGTATATTTCGAATTTATAAAATTTCTAAGAGTTTTCATGAATTTTAAAATATTTGAGAGATTCATAGGATTTCAAGAGAAACTCAATGATTTCAGAATATTATAAGGAAGTTCTATAGTAGATTTGATTGGATTACAAATATTTGAAGAGATTTTAAGGAACTTCACTAGATTTTATCGTGTTTTGCGGGATATTAGAGGATTTGATCATTTTTTAAGGAATTTCTAAAGATATTACAGATTTCAACATTTTTCACCGGATTTTATTAGAGACCTTTGGGACTACTAAGGATTTCGCAAAATTTAAGAAATTTTTTTGTAGGGATTTCAAATGATATTAAAGGTTTTTTTTATTCAAAGGAATTAAACGAGATTTCAACCGTTTTAAGGATTTCCAAACGATTTTGTAGGATTTCAGGAAATGTCAACGAACTAAAAAAAATCTAGGATATAAATTGTATTTTAAAAATATCAAGCGATTTCAACGCATTTCTAGAAAACTTTAGGCAATAAACGAGATGAAATAAAATATCAAGGGATGTCTAGGAATCTTACGATATGGTGACTTTTATAACAGCCTTTAAAAATAATTACCACCTTGAGTTAATATTTAAAAAATAGCGTAATACTATTTTTCAACTACTTTTCAAAATTGGTGCTACTATTGACACTACTTCGAATTAATTGAATGAGTCCGAGGCCTGCGTTATGCTACCTCATTACATGTTACGACTTTATTTAGATACTTGAATCGTTGTGATACAATAGTAAGAAAAATTTTTAAAAATTCAGACTGCCCAAAATTGCAATTTTTTAATTATTACCAGTCTTCAAATACCAAAATTATTCTAAGTGGAATATTGTCAGCTTCTCGGATCCAACAAATTTGAGAAACAGTATTTCATCAAATTAAATGCCTCTAAATTTTCATCAATCGAAAATCAAAAGCTTTGTACAATCAGAGAACCTCAAACTGAAAGCTTTCAAATGCCAGTTTCAAGTACCAAGCCGCCTGCACTTGAAACCTTTTAAATTCTTCCAAATGAAATATGCTCTTGAGATCTTAAGCGCCCGTTAAATCTTTCAAGTGTATTAAAGTGACTCATGTTGAATGCAATCTGGTTTCAATTAACCGAAAACCGAAATATTTAAAAAATCACTTTTATCTCCGATGGAGAATTTGTATCTTTATCAGAAAGTCTGAACTTTTAGTCAATAACTTTCTATTAAGCTCACGGAAACTTGAGTAAAGTTTACATTCATTTTATGAAGTTATCATAACATGAATCGGATATCCGTTTAAAAGATTACTTAAGGACTCTGGATTGTTTTATTTAATTATTTTTATTAGGCACCCATTTTCGATAATAAATCACTTGAGTTTTGCTATAAAATTATTTTTTACTAAAAAAAAGTACAAAAGTTTCATACATGTTTCAAAATGTCTTTCCAACCAAGTTTATCCAAGTAGAACATTTTTATTTCAATTTACAATTTTCTTATTTTTATTTTTTGTAAAAACTTTCGAATTTCTACTACCACAATTCAAATATTGCTACGTATATACGAATTAGAAAAGATTTTTTTTTCACTAGTAAGATCGGAATGAAAAGATTAAATGAGGAATTAGCGAAAAAACGTGAAAAATTCACTTGAGTTCATTTCTTAATATTTAAGGATATATTGTAGCTTAAATTTCATTGATAAAAATAAAACCTAAAATGCGCTATTATAACCTGTAAGGCTATCAAATAAATTAAATTTGAAAATATCATTTTATTAGATTACTGTTTTAAAGTTATTAACAAAATGAACGTGGATTTATTTACTTTTGATGTAGCCAAGGCATATTTCACCCATTATTCACGTTTTTATGATACAAATGTACAATTTCTTGTTTACACATGAAATAAAAAACGAATTCTAAATTACAATGATAAAAAATATTTTCAATCAAATATTTCTTTGATCAAAGAAAATATTCTTTGTTTCAAGAAATATATATATTTTTTAACTAAACAAATCCTTCTTCTTATGAAAAAAATATTTTTTGATCCAAAATTTATTTCATTATAAGTAGTCCGCTGTTTTAGGAAGGGAGGATGTTGTTAAAAGATTTTTTTAAAGATAGTACAATATTTTACTAAATATTACCGAACCTTACAAAATTTTGCATTTTTTTTGAAAATATAGTCCAATATTGTACTAAATATTACCAAATCTTACTAAATTTTGTATTTTTTTGTTGAAAATATAGTACATACAATATTATACTAAATATATAAGAACATAGACCCGATGTGCCACATTACCTCATGTGCCACTTTACCCCTTGTGCTATATTAAACGGCAATTTAAAAAAATATTTAGTGAACACAAAATAGTTGAATTTACAATCAAATAGTTTAACTTCTAAGGAACATAGGCGAATTAGAAAAAAAAATTGTATTTTCAACCTACAAAAATTAACTTTCAACCAATCCAAGAAGACGATTTTTTTAGAAGAAAGTTGAATTTTTAATCCGAAAGGACAAGTTTCCAAAATCACAGTAACATTTTGGACCAAAAAGGTGACTTTTGAACAAAAAAGGAATGGAATTTTAAACAAAAGAATTAAATTTCTAACAAAATAGTTGAACTTTCAATTAAAATGATGAATCTTCAACAAACAAAAAAAAAGAATTTTTAACAAAAAAGTATAACTTTTAACCTCCTTGGTATACAAAAAAAACATTTTAATTTTTAATAAAAAACATTTGAAGTCTCCCAAAACTCTACCAAGAAAGATTTTTCATTTATGAGATAGAAAAATATCAAATTAATGGATAAATTTTCATCCCAAAAAGGCGAATTTTCTACATAAGAATTGAATCTTCTCCTCGAAAATATGAATTTTTACAACATAGTAGATGAATTTCCTACAAAACTTTTAACTTTTGAACCAGATAATACGATAACACATATGAACTGCCAACAAAAAGTTTAATTTTCAACAAAATAGCTAAATTTCTAAACATAACGATAAATCTTCGACTAATAAAATGAATTTTTAACAAAGAAGTTCAAGTTTCAATCAAGTAGTTGAATTTTCAATAAATAAGAATAATTTTCTACTAACAAATACGAATTTACAACAAGATACATAAATTTCAAGCCAAATAGTTGAATTTTCATCTAAAAGTGATGAACGAAAAATTGAATACTTAAATTTTTAGATAAACATTTATTTTTAACAAAACAAACATAAATTAACAAAATGGTTAAATTTTGAATCAATAGAAGAAATAATTAACAAAACAGTTCAACTTTCAATCCAGTAGTTACATTTTCAACCAATAATGATGAATTTTTAAAGAAAAATTAATTAGTGGAATTCCCAACGAAAAACGATCAAGTTTCAAGCAAAAATGGAACAGTTTAATTTTCAGTTGACAACATAAAGTTTTAATTAAAAAAAAGAAATTCTCAAAAAAATAGTCCCCTCTTAAACCAATAAAATTAATTTTCAATGAAAAATTTAATAGTTGATTTTGAAACTAAAAAAGATCAATTTCCAGGCAAAAATGGATTAATTAGATTTTCAGTTGACGAAACTAATTTTTAACAAAGTAGTTCAACTTTTAACCAAGTAGATCCATTTTCAATAAAAAATGGAAAAGTTTAATTCTCAGTTAAAAAAATAAATTTTCATTTAAAAAAAAGGAATTTTCAACAAAATAGTCCATTTATAAACCAATAAAATGAATTGGTAATGAAAAATATAATAGTTGATTTTTCAACCAAAAAGGATCACTTTTTCAGTTTTTGCCAAAAATGGATTAATTAAATTTGCAGTGCACAACATTAATTTATAACAAAGTAGTTCAACTTTCAACCAAGTAGTTACGTTTTCCATAAAAATATTGTTTTCTAATAAATTTCGAGCCAAACAGTTGAATTTACAAAAATTTATTTTCAACAAAAAAAGCAAATTTTCAACAAAATAGTGGAATTTTCAACGAAAAGCGCGTCAATTTTCAACCAAAAATGGAAAAGCTTAATTTTCAGTTGAAAACATCAATTTTCAATTTAGAAAAAAGGAATTTTCAACAAAATAGCCTAATTTTAAACCAATAAAATGAATTTTCAATCAAAAATTTAAAAGATGATTTTTCAACAAAAACGATAATTTTCAGCTAAAAATGGATTAGTTAAATTTTCAGTTGAAGAAATTAATTTTCAACCAAAAAAAAAACGAAATTTAAACAAAATAGCCAGACCCTCAAAATTTAAGGGGAAAAATGATAAAAAGGTTCATAAGGGAAAGTGTGTCAGAATTTAAGGGAAAAATGAGAAAAAGGGGAATACGGAAAAGTGTGTGTAGTCCGTATTTAGATACTTGAGGGGAAATCAGTACGAGGTGGATAGAAAAACTTTTAGTCACAATATTGGTAAATGATGAACAAGTGGGAAAAATATTACATACCAAATTAAAGCTCGAATATTCATTTTAAAGATAGCCATGTCATCGCATGGATTGTGTTAGACATTTATCCTATATTTCATAACTTTTTAGCATTTAATTTTATTCAGGTGCTACTATTTTGGTATGAAGTGAATATTTACATTTTAAGCTTATCCGATCAGTCGTAGATTGATATTTCGTGTAAATTCATGAAACAATAATCCAAAACTGTTATTGAAAAATATTTTTGCATTTACAAATCGAAAAATTTCAATATGTTATAAAAATTGTACGAGTTCCAAACTGTGTCGTATTTAACAAGAAAATATGTCCGTCATTGTTACCTACTATCATAGTCAAGAAACTATGTTACTTTTATACCCAAGCCTAACCTGTCAACAATTTTTTCAAATCCTACTGAATGACGCATCTGATAAAAACACCTAAAATATATTTTCAATAAAAATGAAGAGAATAAATAATAAGACAGTTTTTAAGACAAGAGTTCGATGAATCGATGGAACCAGTGAATGAATCGTGAACGCAGTTTAATTTCTTAAAAAATTATAATCTGCGAGCAGACAAAATTGTTATCACGATATCAAAAACACATTTTTAAATTCAAAAATAGCAGCGAAGTGGTAAAAGGATTGATTATAAAACTTTGTTTAATAGTGCAAATCATTAAAAAATAATACATAATTTTTTTCTAAAAACTTAGTGACATTTTCCCAGTATTCAGTTCGTACTGGTATCCACCTCGTACGGGCGTCCTCGTACTGGTTTTCCCTACTTGTACAATAACATAAATGATCTTCATTTTTGCAAGCGCTTAAAAAAAACATGTATGCACATTAGGGTGGTCCAAATTTTTATTTTTTTTTTAATTTTTATGGGGGCACCCCCCAAATTTTTTCGAATCCGCGCAAAAGTAAATTTATTTTTTTGTTTTGAAAAAAAGTGATATTTAGGGGTGCCGCAAGCCCCATGAAGTTTAACATGCATTTCCCATAAGAAAGAAATATGTTTTTGTAAATCTTATTCAGAATCATCAATATTATCTCAATCGAGTTGAAACTCAACATTCCTCTTCAAAATTAGCCACAGAATATGAATAAAATATCACTTTTCAAAGATCACCCCCATAAGTCTGTTTCATAGTGTCCCAAGGAAACCCCATAAGTGAAAAAAATGGGTTTTGCGAGTTTTTGGCGCTAATTATGATTTTTTTGCGGTTTCTTTAATGCGGATTGTTTCTAATACATAAAATATTACTTTAGACTTAAAATTAGATATTTTTACGAATTGTTTAAACAATTTATTATTGTTTTTAGAAATTTTCTCATATAATGGAGTTAGAAAGACGCGGGTTTTTCACAAATTTTCCATTTGTTGCCCAATTTTCAATTAAGTAGAAGTGACAGTTCATCAATGGTAATTATAGTGAATGTTTAAACAATGTATTTTAATTATTAATAATATTATATTTGAATAATGCTAGAAAGATGTTATTTTTTTTTAATTTCTGGCATTTTGTCCAATTTTTATTTGGAGTGAAGTAATGGTAAATTTGAGTTAACAAAATGATTCTTTAAACAATTTTTTATAATTATTAATAATATAATATTTGAATAATGCTAGAAAGATGCGGTTTTTTGTTGTTGAAATTTCTGGGTTTTCGTCCATTTTTTATTTGGAGTGAAGTAATAATGAATTCAAGTTAACAAAATAATGGTTTAAACAATTTATTATCATTGTTGGTAGTATGCTCTTTGCTTAATTGGCAGAATGTTGATTTTTTTCTGAAATCTTAAACTGTTTGTCGGTTTTTTATTAGGCATAACTTGATAATCAATTAGATTTAGCAAAAATAATTGTTTAAACAAATGATTATTGTTTATGACTATCTTCATCTATATCTATTGCGCCTGATAGGTGCGGTTTATCGGCAATTTTTACCTTTATGTCCTTTTTCACTTAGTGAGGTAATGATTAATTAAAGTTAACCGAAAAGTTGTTTAAACAATTTAATATTGTCTATAACTATCTTATCTCAGATAAGTCTTAGAAAGTGGCGATTTTTTCTCAATCCTTTGACTTTGCATTGCCTTTTTATTTATGAACCAATAATAAGTCAACCACAACAAAAATTATTTTTCGACTGGTATTATTGTTTTAAGTTAATTATTTTTGCTCTTTTCCCAATACTTAAAAAAAATAATTTAAAGAAAAAAGCTCCTTACGCAAGAGGCAAAAACAAAGAATAGAATAACAATAACAATTGCTGCATTTCTGACACCTCACTCAAGTCTCTCAGTAACTTATTCAAGGGAAAGTTGTATTCATATGATCCGTGTAGAAAATTTGAAGCGTATTTTAAATATCTGTTTTATTTCAGAATATTAAATTATCAGAATATATATTCACAGAAATAAAAGAGATTATTTAAAATATATTTTTCTCTAATGTTTATTTATTAATCGTTAGTAATTAATTAGGCGGAGCGAAGTGAATGATTTTAGAAAAAACAGCCACTTTCTAGCACTTATCTAAGAAAAGATAGTTATAAGCAATATTATATTGTTTAAACAACTTTTTTGTTATCTTTCATGATTTATTACCTCACTAAGTGAAAAAAGGACAGAAAGGTAAACATTTCTGAAAAGCCGCAACTTTCAGACGCAATCGGTATAGATGAAGATAGTCATAACCAAAAATAAATTGTTTAAACAATTATCATTGATAATTCTAATTAGTTATTAAGTCACGTATAATAAAAAATAAACAAACATTTGAAAATTTCAGAAAAAAACCGCAACATTCTATCAATTAAGCAAAGAGAATATTATTAACAATGATGATAAATTGTTTAAACAATTATTTTGTCAACTTGAATTCATTATCACTAAACTCCAAATGAAAATTGGACAAAAAGCCAGAAATTAAAGTAAAACGCATCTTGCTACCATTATTCAAATTTAATATTATTAATAATTATAATAAATGATTTAAAAAATTATTTTGTTAACTTGAATTTATTATTACTTCACTCCAAATGAAAATTGGATAAAAAGCCAGAAATTAAAAAAAAACCCGCATGTTTTCTAGCATTATTCAAATATAATATTATTAATAATTATAATAAATTCTTTAAGGTATGATTCTGATTTGGAACGCGCGAAAAAAATGTTATTTTTGTCAATTTTCTTTTTAAACATGAAGAAAGATATTGATGTAGGGTTTGTTACTTCTAATAAATATACTCTTAACATACATTAAAAAAATTTTTTCAGTTCATTTTATGCGCTCTATATGCAATTAAATGGCACTTTCTCGAAACCACGTTTTTTACCGCTTGTTAAAAAAATCTCCGAAACTACCAAATCGATTGGTCTGAAATTTTGATTACATATTCTATACATATACATCAACCGGTCGTAGCAGATATTTTCTTTACATGCAAAAAAAATGGCGGCAATTTGAAAAAAAATCTCTCTTTATTTTGCAAAAAAATATTAGTAAAAATAAAAATGTTCGTATAAATCTGCTACCACCCGTTGATGTATATGTATAGAATATGTGGTAAAAATGTCAGAACAATCGATTCTGTAGTTTCGGAGATTTTTTTAACAAGCGGTAAGAAACGTGGTTTCGAGAAAGTCCCATTTAAATGAATATAGAGAGCATAAAATAAATTAAACAAACTTTTTAAATATATTTTAAGATTATATTTATTAAGCATAACAAACCCTACATCAATATCTTTCTTAATGTTTCAAAAAAAGTATTACAAAAATAGCATTTTTTTCGCTCGTTCCAAAGAAGAATCCCGCCTCAAACAATTATTTTGTTGACTTGAATTTATTATTACTTCACTTCAAATAAAAATTGGATAAAAAGCTGGAAATCTAAAAAAAACCGCATCTTTTTAGCATCATTCAAATATAATGTTATAAGTAATTATAATGCATTGTTTAAACAATCATTATTGTTAACACTGATGAACTATGACTTTCCTCTAATTGAAAATTGGACAACAAATAAGAAATTTGTGAAAAAACCGCGTCTTTCTAACTCTATTTTATGATAAAATTGCTAAAAACAATGATAAATTGTTTAAACAATTCATGAAAATATAAAATTTTCAGTATAAAGTAATATTTTATGTATTAGAAACAACTCGTAGTAAAGAAACCGCAAACAAATCATAATTAGTGCCAAAAACTCGCAAACCCCATTTTTTCACTTATGGGGTTTCTTTGGGACCCTGTGAAACAGACTTATGGGGGCGATATTTGAAAAGTGATTTTTTATTCGTATTCTATGGTTGATTGTAAAGAGAAATGTTAAGTTTCAACTCGATTGAGATAATATTGAGGATTCTGAATAAGATTTACAAAAACGTCTTTATTCTCTTATGGGAAATGCATGTTAAACTTCATGGGGCTTGCGGCACCCCTAAATATATTTTTTTTTCAACAAAAAAAATATATTTATTTTTGGGTGGATTCGGGCAAATTTCGGGGGTGTCCCGATACGAATTCAACAAAAAAAAATTTTCCGATGCATTTTTGGACCACCCTAATGCGCATCGATATTTTCAATCAGTGGGAGGCCCCGATAGGGAAATCGTGAGTCTTTCTTCAATAAGTGGAAAACAAAGCAAATAAAAAAAATAAAATAAATAGAAATTACGGACTCAACCCAATTTATTTTTCTTCCTCTACCTGGAATTTTTTTTACGTTGAAATGAACAAATATCACAGTAACAAAGCGATTTCACCCGTTTGTTGTTCTTCTTTGCAGGTATCCGAGAACGCAATTTGTATTTCAGCAAAGGAGGAACTCAATAAATTCCGCTTTGTTAAAAGAGGAGTTATTCTGCATAGAAAGAGAATCTCGAGTGCCCAGCTAGATTTCAAGCAAGTATCTCTTAGTGGATTTAAATGGGAAGTCTGTTATAATTCCCATTACTCTGGGCCGACACAACTCCTTGACGACTCTACGTCGCGACGCTTGACGTCTTCCCGACTCCAGACTGAATTCGAGGGACTGGAAGGGACAAATGTAGTATTTCGAGACGCAAGCTTTGAAACTCCAGCCTCATTCACAATGAGGACTGTAATAATTTCAAGCATAGTTAGGTGCTAACAAAAGATCGCTGATTAAGGTAAAAATCTGTTTCAGTAATAAGAAATTCTTCGTTGAGAGTCAAGTTACTGTATAATTTGTGTAATCTACAAGACAATTAAATTAAGGTCTTAGTTTGACACGTTGCAAGTAATGAGTTCCAGAAAAATGACGGAAAAATCCCCACAAGCTAAGAGATTAAACGATTCCTATAAAATGTAATGAATTTTTTTCATTCATGCTGCGATTTTCACCAAACACTTGGAAATATTTCCGATAAAAAGACATTTTCTAGAAGTTAAACCCCAAACAATGCAGGGGATTTATTCAATTTCGGTGAATATTCCCAAAAGTTAAAAACATTTAAGATAAAAATTAGAAGACATTTTCTATAAGAAGGATATTAAGTTATCATCCAAATAACATTTCCGCGTTTATTTATTTATTATCATGTATCGTGAAATATATTATTTATAAAACTAAGGAATAAAAATATTCATAATTAATAATTGTTCTTCGTGGGTGATTCTAAAACCTATCTATTCAGATTATCAAATTATCTGATTAGGAAGAGAAAAAAATTCAAACCATTTAAATGAATTTGTAAAAAATTGCTAAAATTCAAAACACTGTTTATACAGAAATTTAAATAAATAGATTTGTTTCACAAAAATTGAGGTAAAATATGTTAACTCAATTAAAAGAAATCTCAATTTTTTATAAGCAGCCCCTACAGATTGGAAATAATCATGAGCTTAATGTATCTATTTTGAAATTTTTTAATTAAGATTGAAAAGATATCCATTTTATCAGGAATAATTTTTGCAGAATGAGCAAAAAAATTATTCAAATTAAAAAAATTATATTTCCAAAAAACCTTACTCTTCGGCTCAATAGATAGAATAATATCACAATGAAAAAAGAGGGGATTATTTATAGGGAATAACTAAAGGTATGGGAAAATCTAAGATACCTCTAAAGAAAATATTTCAATCAGTATTAAATAAAAATTGATTAAGCCTAATGCAATCAAATATATTTATTTAGAAATTGATTGTTCAATGAAAAAGAATTGTTTCTGTTATCTATTGAAGCAAAATTACATTAACCAGTTAATTACTCTATCCCATACTTTGTTATATCTTGAGATGTCCCTTTTTAAATTAATAGCCTTGTTTCCTTCTCTCTTTATAAATAACATCTCCATGAAGTCTCTCTTTTCCTGATTTTTTTTCAGGATACAAAATTTTAATATCATTCCAATTGAAGTCATGGCCATGTGTAATTTTATGCTTAGACAGGAATGAGGGGTATCTGGGACTTCTGTAAAAATTATTTTCATTTTCTCTTAGTCTAAGTGCCCTTTTTGTCTGCCCTATATAAACTGAATTGCAATCTTTACAATTAACTTTGTGAATTACACATTTTTTGTCTAGCTCTTCATCTCTTTTTTCCCCCAATTTTACAATCATATTGCTCTTTAAAGGAATTCTATTAATAGTATCTGAACCTAATTTTCCCAACATTGACTTCAAAATCTTCGAGATTTTACCAAAATATGGAAGAACAACAGTATTATATGTATTATAATATGCTCTGTTTACTTTATTTTTATGATTGTTCATGTTTTCAACATAATTTATGCTGTTATGCGCATGTTTTTCAATGAAGTCAAAAGGATAACAGTTTAGAAAAAGAATTTGTTTACATAGTTCAATATTTTTTTCATGGAGAACTGGATGTGATCATTTAAGGGCTCTATTAATCAAATTTTTAATAATTCCTATTTTACTTTGAATAGAGTGATTTGAGAGAAAACTAAGTTTTCTTCCTGAACAAATAGTTTTCCTATGCCAGTCAGTGTTAATATGCCTTCTATCGGTTTTAATTAAAGTCATGTCAAGAAAATTTAATTTCCCTTCAGTTTCAAATTCAACAGTAAATTGTAATCTTGGGTGTATACTATTAGAAGCATTAAGAGGAGTGTTAACATTATTTTTATGTACACTAAGTACTGAATCGGTTACATATCTTGCATAAAAATCAATTTAAAAATCAATTTTTTGGAAAACTTAATTTTATAAATCCTCCATAATAATTTCAGCTAAAATAGGAGACAAAACTAATCCTATGGGAGTTCCGAACTTTTGTTTGCAAAAATTATGATTAAATTTGAAATACACTGAATAAAAAACATATTTTATAGCATCGAGAAATTGTTTTTTCGGAATTTTGGTATTAATTTTAATCAAATCCCAACGTTTTTGTATGGCATTTTCAACTCTTTCTCAAGGGATGTTTGGAAACATAATTATTACATCAAAAGAGACAAATATGTGATCCAAAGGTATTATTACATTCTCAATTAGTTTTAAGAAAGCATGACTATTTTTAATTGATTTTTTTAGCTTTTCATTGATTTTTTAATAATTTGAGTAAATAATTCTTCCAATTTTCTAGTTGGAGAATCTATTGTTGAAATAACTGGTCTTAGAGGGTAGTCAGTAAGAAGATAGTCAATATCACATGTTTCAATATTATTACCTGAGTATTTATTATTTCTCTTTCTGTCTAAAATTTTAGAAGTCCCTTTTTGAAGCATTTTGGTGGGATTATTAGGAATCAATTGAAAACTATCTTCACCATTAAATATATGCAAATTCGATTTTTAGCATCCACTAATTTTTCCGATTCCAGCGATATGTATTTTGTCTCCAAAGATTAAATATTTAGAAAAGAATCTTTAAAAACAAGTAATGAAACAATACACAAATAAACAAAAACAAAAATAAAATAGCAAGCAATAAAACAAGTAATAAATATTGATCCTTAAATTATACTAATTCAATTTTTTAACTTTCAACATAAATTACTGTTTTTGTTTTTCAATTTGTAGGATATATTTTTAAGATACTCAGAGTTTTCCCCCCAAAATCAAAGTGACAAAAATTTTCCAGAAGAAGAAATTTGTCACGTATTCAATAGGTATTTCATGAAATTTTTTTGGTAATTTTCCCAAAACATTTCGGCAAATTCCCTCAAGATAGTTGGGGTAAATTTCCCCTAATTTCGGAAACATTCCCCAAGATATTCTACCGAAATGTCTTAGAAAAAATTTCCCAACATGTTTTGGGGAAATTGCCAAACTTTATTGTAATTTGCGTTACCATCATTTTGGCGAAAATTTCACAGAATTTTTTTTACGGCATACCTTTGAAAAACTTGTTAAGTCACATCGCTACTTGTAAAAATAAATAAATTACCCCCACCCGATTTGTTCGTTTTTATTGTTTCTTGAAAAATGTAAAGAGATAATTTCCGCCCAGTACTTTCGATATTGATCAACCCCTTTTATTGTTTTCAAGTATCTTGTAATAATTTTTAAAATTTTTTAACAATTATTGTTTGTTTAATTGATTTTTTTTCTCCTTCAAATTGTGAAAACTTATTATTTTTCAGGATAAATGATACAGTTTATGTATGTCAAGAGTAATAATTATTGTTTAACATATTTTCCGCATTTTCAAACATTTTTAATTTGTATAAATTTGGACTACCCGATTGCACATTCTTGTTTTCTACTTTAAAGTTACTGGCGTATGCAAGATTTAAATTTAACGTTGAAATCTTTTTGCACTTAATGTTTAAAATTACTACCGTGTTATTATGTTTGCTATTGCTGACAAAAATAAAGAGGAAGAGGGAGAGGGAGAGCGAGAGGTACAAAATGGAAACATTTTCAATCAGAAACCTTTCAAATTGAATTATTCTTTGAAAAAGTTAAAAATAAACAGTAATTCTAAATGTGAAAAATTAAATATCTGCTACGAATCGTTCCAAATTAAACGAATCCGAAATTCATTTAAACTGGACAACATTATTTTAAGTTAATTTTAATTGCTGATAATTCAAAAAAATTTTAATTATTGATTACACTGATCAATATGCAACCCTTTTAATTTTAGTTTCAAACTTTAAGCTTATGCAAGGGAAAAATTAATAAGGTAGCATTCAACATGAAAATTTAGAACTCTGAAATTGTAACGATCCGGAATTAAGTAAATTATTCAATTAATGAGTTAACAATTTCAGATAATTTAATTTGGATTTCAAATACATCATTTTTAAATTTTTAGTTTCAAATTGTTTAATTTTTAATGCCTTATTTAGTATTAGTATTCATTTTTCAAATTTTCCAATCAAATATTTTTCAAATTTAAAGGATTAATTTTTTAAAACTTCAATTAAAAATCAGATAATTTTAAGATAATACATTGAAAATTTACGATGAAAAAAATAATAGAAAAAAATGAATGTTTTTGAATAAAAAAAAATGTAATTTGCAATCCTAGTTCTAAAATCTTCTTATTTTTGAAGATTGAAATTTATACTAGAGGCATGTAACTTAAAATTATTAAAATTCAAATCTTTTAAAACTGCAAATTATGTATATATATTAAGTCTTACAACTGGATAGTCTAGTATTTCTTAAATTTAAAAAAATAAAATTTTGTACATTTAAAATTAAAAAAAAAACAATATGGAATATATAAATATGAAGCTATTAAATTTAAAACTAAATACCAAGGTTTTCAACATAAAATTTTCAAACTTGAAATTATAGACATCGAAATATGAAGAAATTACAAAACCAAATATTTATGAATTTGAGCCTTCGATGCAAACAAATTTAATTTTCGAGGCTTACAAATTTAACCTGTTTTAGAATTGCAAATTTAAAACTGCAATTTTAAATGGAAATTATATAATTTTTCAAGATGACGAACATATTACTAATAAGTATTATATTATGCAGTATAAAGTGACATTTAAAGTGATTGGATAGATTTATTCTGAAAACGTTGAAAATTATATGCTTCATGATTGGAAACTTTTAAAGTTAACGATCTCAAACTAGAAGCGTAAAAATTAAATTGGGTAATAACAACTTTAAGTGAGGGAGA
>CAKNWT010288500.1:387-11252 GCA_932066315.1 Andricus coriarius | reverse complement strand
AACGTAAAATTTCCCGCTCTTTTCAAATCCGGAGTCAAAAATAAGTGGTTCCATTTAAAAAAATGACTCTGACCTTGAAATAACCTTCAAAACCGAGTTCAAGATTAAAGTCATTGGTACCCGTAGATGTCCCCCATCATCCCCTCCAACTTTTGTCTGAAACATTTTTTCGTATCTGCACAAGCATCTGAGATATGATCCACTATAGATTAAAATGGCCCATTCTGTATTAAAGAAAAGTACAGGATTTTAATTTGTAATTTGCGTGTTTGACGTCATAAAAAACTCTTAATTTTACGTCAATTATTGTAGAAAATTACAAATCTTTACAAAAAATACAAGATTTCACCAAAGTTGAAATACTCTGGAACTTGGATTTGAGGGAACTTGATTTGCGCCTTCCGAGAAATAACGCCGCGCCGCGGTTTCGGATGAGAGGAGCCGCGTGGCCGAAAGGGGATGATGTCCTTGGTCACTCATGCTTAACGATAAAGCGCTCTATCCTAACAGCCTAACCGGATAACTGAATCACGTTGCGTCAGTTCACTGTCATTATTCATACGGGTTTGATGTTTACTTTCGGAGAACCTGGCTTTGAGCTATACATGTTTCGAAAAGCAAGATAGAAAAAAAAGTTTCATAAAAAAGTCCTTTGGTTCGGAGGGGCTATAAGTCGGCGACACATACCTTGACCACTATTTCTAAGGTGATTTGAAGGTCAGCTTCTGTTTTGCAAATAGGACCCCCTATTTTTGCCTTTGGACTCGGAAAGGGCGGAAAATTTTACGTTCAGACATGGTCTTTGAACAACCTTGAGGCTGAAAATCAAGGTCATGTCTAGGTCAACTTCAAACTTTTAATGGGAAACTCCCATTTTTTACCCCGGACTCGAAAAGAGCAGGTAGATTTGGCAATGACTTCAAGGTCGATCTTGAGTCCAAGGTAAAAGTAATTTAAAAGTCAACTTCTAATTTTGAACGCATTATGTAAAACGTGTAGAAAATGATGCTACGAGTCAAGTATATATCACCTCTTATCGTGGAAGGTGCTTATCATGGTAAGCACCTTCAACGATAAGAGGCTCATGATCTACTTCAAGGTCATTGCCAAATCTACCTGCTCTTTCCGAGTCCAGGGTCAAAAATAGTGTTTCTTATTTGGAAAACAGTAGTTGACCTTCAAATCACTTAGAAAATAGTTAAGAACTATCTTCTCTTATAATTATGCTAGAAACTTTTGGTTTTTTTCTGAAAATGTCAGCACTTCCTGGGCATTTTAGTTATGAATAAATAATAAATAAACTTTAAAAAGAATCAGTTTTTAAACAATTTCTTTCTTTTTTGCGAATATGTTTCTATATATTTTCTATATGCATCACATTCAATGTAAATTTTCCTTGAAGCAGTTATTGAGTGCGTTTTTGTTTAAATTATTAATAATGTTTATTATTTGTTCTTTCTTTTATTTATTTATTTTTATTTCTTTTATTTATATATTTTATTTATATATTATTTATATTTATTTTATTTATTTATATTTATTTCTTTTATTTATTTTATCTATTATTTTGTTTATTATTTGTTCTGTCAAAGAAAAGTAGATAATTTTAGAGAATCCCGCAAATTGTTAGAATTACTTTAAGAGAGGATAGCTATAAAACAATAAATTATTCAAACAATAATTTTTGTTAAATTGCATTAATTATTTCCTCGCTGTATGTGAAAAGTAGACAAAAAATTTAAAAATTCAGATAAAAACCGCAACTTTCTAACATAATTCAAAGAGAATATTATTCTAAATAATAATGAATTCTTTAAAAAATTATGTTTGTTACCTCTAATTAATTATTACCTCACTCTAATTTTAAAGTGGACCAAAAGTGGAAAATTTGAGAAAAAAATGCTACTTTCAGGCATTATTCTTAGAGAATATTATTATAAATAATACATTGTTTTAACATTTTTACATTCTCAACAGAGAAGGTATTAGATGTGTGTAAAATTTGACCCCCCTCCCCCCGTTTTTGTCAAATGTCCACGTTTTGAGACCTTCTGAACCCAAAAAACAGGTTTTGGCGAATGTGTTTGTCTGGCTGTATGTGTGTATGGCTGTATGTCTGTATGCCTGTATGTCTGTATGTCTGTATGTCTGTATGTATGTATGTCTGTATGTCTGTATGTCTGTATGTCCGTATGTCTGTATGTATGTATGTCTGTATGTCTGTATGTCTGTATGTCTGTATGTATGAGCACAGTTTGAAAATTTTTGAGAACACTTTTTTTCAATATTTAAAAATTCTATGGACGGATATTATTAGCACTCAAAACGGCGAACAAAATATTCTTATGACTTTTTTTGATAGAAAAAAAATTACCAAAGTTATAGCATTTACAAAACTTTTTGAATTTTATGAAAAATCAAAAATTCTAATTTTGATGGCACAAAAAATAATGAAAAATCAAAAATTTAATTTTGCGGTCAAACTAAGCAAGATATGGAAAATGGTGACGACACAAAAATTGTGCATATAAAAAAGATCTACAATTTGTTATTCATCACTTTTTGATGGGATGCGTAATTCTTGTTTTGTTCGTAAAAAATAGCATTAAAAGTAGAAAAATTAAATCTTTGGAAAAACGACGCAAGGTACGTAAAAAGATGAATAGAAACAAATTATGCATTCAAAAAAGATCTACAGATTTATTAGCAATCAATTTTTGATAGAATGTGCAGTTTTTGTTTTAATCTTAGAAAATAAAATAAAAAATGAAAGAATTAAATTTTTGGACAAACGACACAAGCTATGAAAAAAATAATAGACAAAAGTTGCTCACAGAAAAAAGAGATGTAAAAATTTGTCATAAATAATTTTTTAAAAGAAGCGTAGTTTTTGTTTTAATCGTAAAAAATCGCATTAAAAATAAAAAATTAAATCTTTGGAAAAACCGTACAACCATAAATGATATACAAATTTTTTATAAACTTTTCTTATAAACATTTTCTTAGAACCAGTTTACGCTAGGATGCGTATTTTTGGTTTGGTTTAATACGAATTTTTTTTTGTATAGGATGAGCACTTTTTTCAATTATAAAAACAAGACAATGAAAATACGTATGTTTCAATACCAATGTATATTATGAATTGTAATAATATAAATTTATTGAAATGATACATTGTTCAAGGTAGTTGAAAATAAAATTTAATGCAAAATAAGAAAAAAATATTGAACTAATCATGATAAATAAAATTTGTACTTTATATTGCAACATATGAATAAGGAATCCCAGGAATTTGATATCAAAGTGTTGAACATAATGTAGAAAGGTTCGCACTTTGGAGTAAATCGAGTGCGAAGCACGGGATACGTGATGAGAATGTGTTCGTTAAAGCCGAAGGAGCTTTAACAAAAGAGATTTCACAATCACCAAATTACAGTTGTCGATGCTGTGACCTTTAGTTTGAAAAGGTCTCTGCACAAATGTGTGGAAATACAATGACCGAGCGCGTAGCGCGAGGTAAATAGATTATCGAGCGCGAAGCGCGAGAACCAACAGTTGCGCGCCCTGGGCGCGCTCAAACTTGCGATCGAAGCGAGTCGCGTGCGATGAGAATGTGCCCGCGCCGCGGGCAGATTTTTTTATGTTAAATTTAAGAAATCGTTGTTGCCTCGATCTAACTAAAAAATTGGAAATAATTTGAAAAAATCGGAAAAAGCCGCGACTTTCTAACTCTATTCTAAGAGAAGATTACTAAAAACAGTGATAAACCGTTTAGTTTGAAAAAAATGTATCTTGTTTATATGAGAAAAACTTTCTTGGTATTCGAAATATATAAAAATACTATATTTAGTATATGTAGTCACGTCTTTGAGACGCACGTACATTTTCGAGTAAATAGTTTTTGAACCTTTTGCAAACCGTTCCTCATAGTCCAAAAGTGAATTATTAATTGGGGAGACAAAAACATTTGTAGCTTTGTGACAAATCTCAAAAAGAATCAACATTCTTTTCAAATCAAATTTCAGAACAAAACAGTAGAAAATGAAATATATAATGTTGAAAGAAATGTGAATCGATCAAAGTTTTCATAAATGTTAATTATTAAAAGATTAACATTTTTTAATGAAGTGTACATTTGTTCGAATATTTTCACTTCACACTTTCGGTTTCACAGCCAATCAGCAATGCATAATTTTCCTGCCAAAAATGTAGCTCTAGTGAGTTCTAATAAGTTAATATAAAAGTAAATTTCATTTCAATCGTAAAAAAAAGAAAAATTAAAAAAAAATTTTTTAGTGCAGGTTTATTTTTCAGAGAAATGTATAGTTTGTCTTACATACGAAATTTTATCGAAAATATGCATGCAGCAGGTTTAAAAATTATATCAGACTCAGGACTTAGTGAAGCATAAGAATTGAGAATTTAAAAAATAAAAGTTCAATTATGTTTTATCTCTTTAAAAAATCAGGTTTGTGATTCGCCTTAAATGACTACGTAAGGACAGAACTAAATATATTTTAAATTCAAAGATTAATTATAACATTGTTTATTGCTTACCAGGTCTAGCGAGAGAACTCGGATCATTGGGACTTAAAGCCACTTTCTGATTTTCCGAAGCTTTAGCAATAAATATAAACATAAATAGTAGCGGTAATAATATAAATGACGGCATTTTAAAAATTATTTCGGGACCACGACGCTGAAAGACGTATACAGACAAAACAGTGGAAATAAGTTGATCGCGTGAGTTTTTATAGAGACCTGGTTTGGTTAGGTGGGAGAAGGGGACAAAATCCCCTTGGGTGCACAGTGGGGGGTTTCAACAATTTATTATTATTCATAACAATATTTTCTTACATTAGAATAATACTAGAATGTTGCTGTTTTTTCTTGACATTTTTAATCATTTTCCAACGTTTCACTGATAGCGAGGAAATATATAACGAAAGATAAGAACGTATTTGTTTGAACAACTTACAACTTCACTGATTTTCTTCATTCTATAATATGTTGTGGTACTTGAAAGAATAGTAGACACATATTTGTTGTTACGTGCTATTTTGTCGAATTAGGGATGAAACCACCCTTAAAGTTTATCCCCAAAAACAGTTTTTCTTTAATATCTCAAAAACGAATAGGAATTTTGTAACCAAACAAACGTCAGATTATTTTTTACACGAAGACGCCTTAAAAAAGCTTCCTTTGAAAAAAGGGAGACATTGAGAAGTCTAAAATATGAAAGTGATTTTCGAACTTCTTAACTTATAATTGAACTGAACCGTTGCTGGGCCATCTATCGCAAAATACGCAAGCCTTGTTCGAATTTATCATCAGGAAATGTAATAAACATTGTTTGAGTTCATAACTTTACTACAATTCTCCCATCCCACCCGGTTAACAAACATATTTTTTTGCACGACCCCCTGCCCATTCACTAATTGGTAACTTACCCTGTAAAAAATGTGAAAGAAAAATACATTTCGTTCTGTAATTTTTTCCTATGATTTCTGTGGGAAAATTAAATATTTGTTGTAAATTTCCACTGATTTCTGAAGGAATGTTTCCATAACTGTATGAAATTAACAATAAATGTCTAATTTTCTCACAACAATCATGGAACTTAAAAATACCACAGTGGGTGATTTAAGCAATTTTTTTATAACAATATTCTCTTGGAATAATACTAATAAAATGGGTTTTTATTTTTAATTTCCATTCCTGTTTCAACGTTTCACTCACAATCAGGAAATAATTAATGAAAGGTAAGAAAGTATTTGTTTGAACAACTTATTACTATTTATAAATATCTTCTCTTACATGGAAAGTATTCGAGGTGTAGCTCACCAATTTTTTTCATTCTGTAATATGTTGTAGTACATAACTAAATAGTAGGCACATATTTTTTTATTAGGTGCTAATTCGTCGATTTAGGAAGTAAAAACGAACAAATTTTCAATAAAATATTAACTATAACTTAATTTGTGCGGTTTGCTAAGAGATGGCGTAACTTGATTATTATTCCATCGTACCAAACATCCGACATGCGTTGAAAAGCTACTGTCGTTGTGCATCTTTTTCAGTATATTGCATTCATTTGAAGCGTAAACAGCTATAATTTTTGTTCACTTAAATATGTCGAACTTTGTGCCTGAAAAAGTGTTTTTGCGGGGAGTTCTCCTTCATTATTTTCATATGAAGAAAACTGCTGCCGAAAGTCATCGTATTTTGGTGGAAGTGTATGGTGAACATGCTCTAGCTGAGCGAACGTGCCAAAAGTGGTTTGCTCGATTTAAAAGTGGTGATTTTAGCTTGGAAGACGAAGAACGTCCTGGGCAGCCAAAAAAGTTTGAAGATGAAGAACTGGAAGCGTTACTCGATAAAGATTGTTGCCAAACACAAGAAGATCTCGCAGAATCTTTGGGAGCCACTGAAGCAGCCATTTAAAAACGTTTAAAAGCAGCCGGATACATTGAAAAGCAAGGAAATTGGGTTCCACATGAACTCAAGCCGAGAGACGTTGAAAGGCGGTTTTACATGTCCGCAATGCTGCTGGAACGCCACAAGACGAAGTCCTTTTTGCATCGGATTGTTTCTGGTGATGAAAAATGGATCCGTTACGACAACCCCAAGCGCAAAAAATCATATGTGCAACCCGGCCAACTAGCCAAATCAACGGCAAAGTGGAATATCCATGGTGCGAAGGTAATGCTCTGTATTTGTTAGGATCAGAAGGATGTGCTTTATTATGAGCTGCTAAAACCGGGTGAAACCATCAATGCAGAACGATACCGAACACAACTAATCCGTTTGAAGAGAGCAATATCCGAAGAAGGCCCAGAATATGCGACCAGACACGAGGCAATAATTCTCCATCATGAGAACGCTCGGCCCATGTTGCTATTCCGGTTAAGAACCATTTGGAAAACAGTGGATGGGAAATTTTACCCCACCCGCCTTATAGCCCAGACCTTGCCCCTTCGGACTACCATTTGTTCCAGTCGACGCAGAACGCCCTCACTGGAATACGGTTCACATCAGAACAGGGTTTCAAAAATTGGCTTGATTCATTTTTGGCCGCCAAGCCGGCGCAGTTCTTTTGGGATGGAATCCACAAATTGCCAGAAAGATGGGCAATGTTTACAGAGTCGTTTAACTTTGAACGAAGTGGTTGACCTTTGGATCAAACAATACGACTTTTTAATAACATAGTTGCGTTCCATTAAAATATTATAAACTTTAACCAAATAGAGAATTTTTAACCAAACGAGATTAATTCGGAACCAAAAGTATAATAGTAGACATTTTAACCAAAACGAATGGGATTTTCTTATTGGATTATATTAATTAATTTTACATTTAGGCAAAAAAAAAACAAAGAAGAATGAGGGGAAGTTTCTTGAAAACAGAGGGAAAAAGAAGAACTCTATAAAAAAGGGACAAGATTGTGACGTCTAAAATATGAAAGTGGTTCTCGAACTTATTAAGTTATTATTGAAATGTACTGTTGCAGGGACGTCTTTCTCAAAATTCGGAAAATTTGTTAAAATTTATCATCAGGAAATGTGATGAAAATGGTCTAAGATCATAATGTTACTTCCACTCCACTCCCTCCCACCTCCCCCGGTTAACAACCGTGTTTTTTGGAAAGATACCGGTGATCTTTGTGTGGAATTTGCGTCATGAATCAAGGTAATTTTATTGTGAAGATATATTGCACTTCACAACATTTAGTAGAAATTACAGAATATTTTTGTGTCTGTGTGTAATCTTAGACCGTTCCTTGTGCGAACTTGATACAACTTTTTTGTAAATTCTCAATAAGGATCACTGGTATTTTTATGTCCTGTGATTGTTGTCAAAAAATTACATGAAACTGAATCATTTGTCTGAAGAAGAATTCAGCAAATTTAAAATTAAAATACTCGTATAAAACAAGATAAAATTATAAAAACATATGAAACTACATTTAGACCATGAACAGGTAAAAAACCGAATATTCCAGTTGCGATGGAGCCCTCAAGAAATGGCGGAATTTCGGCAACAAGAATTTCATTGATCTCTTCAATCAACCAGTATCTCAATTTTTGAGTTTCCTTACAGCCGAGTATAGAAAAGGGTTTTTAAGCAAACGGCATTTGGAACAAAAAATTCGGAAATATTTTCAAAATTCGACGACAGACAAATTGCTAAGGATAATCAAGAATTTGCCAGGATAAGTTTCAGAATTTTGGTTATCCCGAGGGTTATCCCAATTCGTTTCATTAAATTAAATCATCTCGCAGTAAAATTTTCAACAAAGAAGTTAATTTTAAATTAAGCAAATTGAATTGTTAACCAAAAAAGATTAGTTTTCTACCATAAAAGAAGAATTTTCACGCCAACAGGACGAACAGTTAAATTTCCGAACAAAAAAGAAGATTTTAACAAAATAGTTTAATTTTCAGCACAAAAAAGAATAATTTTCCACTAAAATGGAATAGAGTATTTTCAGTTAAAAAATTTATTTTTAACAAAAAAACAAATTTTGAACAAAATATTTAAATTTTCAATCATAAAGATTCATTTTCTACCAAAAGGATGAATTCTAGACGAAAAATATAATAGTTGATATTTCAACCAAATATAATTTTTATTTTAAATCCAAAAGAGAGAAAGATGAATTTCTATCTAGAATAATGAATCTTCAAACAAACAACAAATATATTCGTAAGAAAGTCTGAAATATTGAATGAATGTTTTTAATATTTTTGAATTGTTTACAATTCACTTGAGTTTTTATGAATTTCATGAAATTCTTCTCATTTGTTTTAAATTCTACTAAATTTACTCCAATTTAATTAGGTTTATTGGTTTTATTTTCTTTCACTTCTTTCGAATTTGCCCTGGATTCTGTTGACTCCCATTCTACTCATTCAGTGGAAATTCTTGAATTTTTATATATAATTCAATTCACTAACATTCTTATGAAGTTCCTCAAACTTTCTTGAATTCCTTTAAATTTTTCTAGGTTCATTTCAATTTTACTGAAATCCATGCAATTTTTCGTAATTGATTTGGAATTCACCTTGAATACTTATTGATTTTTCCTGAATTATTTCAATTTATTTTGAATTCTTTGGAATTATCTTCAATCTTGTATTTTACCCTAAATTCTTTTAAATTCACTTGAATTCTATTAAAGTCAATGAATGGTAAATAAAATTTTTTTTTTTTAATTCATCCTAAAATCTCTAAATTAATGCATTACAAAAGTAATGCATTCTATGAAAGTTATTTGACGAAATTTTTTTTATTCTATTGCAAACAATTTATTTGAATATAAACAATTTGATTTCCAATGCATTTCAATTATTTCCAATTATTTTTAATTGAACTTGAATTTTTATTAGCTTACCCTGAATTCGTTAAAATTTACTCAATGGTTCTCCATTTAATTGATTTTTTTTCCTCAGATATCATCCTGAAGTCTTTACCTAAAATTCTTCGGCATTTCATCACATTCTTTTGAATGCCTTTGAATTTTTCAAAAGTTACTCCAAACTTAATGAATTTGTAAAATATTTTCCAACTGTTTTCAATTTACTTGATTTTTTTATTTAGTTCGAATTTTTATTTTTACTTTTGTTCACTTCCATTTTACTCATTCAATGGGAATTTTTTGATTGCTTGAATTCTGTTTCATTCAATAAAGTCCTTATGAATTTGCTCAAAGTCTCTTGAATTCCTTCGAATTCTGCTCAATTTTTTCCAGTAAATAAGTGAATTCCAATTACAAACTCTAATTACTAATTTTTAATTATCACAATGGAAATATTCCACCTAGTATAAAAATTTAACTTTAGAAGTGGATCTTATCTATGTACGTTATTTTCCCACTTTACAGATAGTGAAACAAGGTGATAACTCCATGAAAAGCAATTTGGAACGCGAAATTTCCTGAAGAATACTTACCCGAGTACGTAGTAGCAGAATTTACTCACTTCTAATATGATTATTTCTTTTTTAAAAGGATAAAGAGTTCAGTTAAAAAAAAGGATATACAGGACAGATTTATTTGGAAATAATTTTATTCAGCTTACTTACAAAATAGTGAAATATTAGTTCAAAATCTTTTTGAGTGAAATCGCATATTAGCAAGAAACTATTTCCAAAAAATATATATACATCGACTACAAGTAAAAATGATTGCACAATTTTTTAAACCCCAGAATTTCGAATTTTATGCCTTTAAACAATTTTTTAAAAGTACACTGGAACCTGGATTTCCTTAAACTGGATTTGCGTCACTAGAATTAATGCCCTCCTTTGCGACATGCGTCCAAATCTCACAGAAATGGTTCATGCGGCCTTGCCTGTTAACGTTCGGAGTCCCTGGATTTGTGTCGAAGGCCACTGAGGCCCATGCCCTAAACCTTGCATAAATCCAGGTTCCAGTGCATAATTCACAGAAAAATGAGAAATTTGAAATACAACAAGTTTAGCCATTTCAAAATTAGGGTTACCGTTAATTACTGTCAAGATGTAAGTCCTTTTTTATCATTTCAGCTGTAACGAACATCATCTGATCGTTAGTTTTCATGTAATTTTCTATTGCTCTCTGCCTCACTTCTTGCCAGGCATAAAGATCCCGATAAATTGGTCTGATGTATCCCATGACACCAATTTTCGATACGAAATCCAGAGCCTCTGCCACTTTCGATTCCCATCGAGATTTCAAAGCCAGACGAGTCCATATGGATCTGAATATAAGAGGAATATTTAATCTAAACCCTAAAATCTAATTATACAGGGTGTTTTTTTTAACTTGAGATATCTAAATATCTTGAAACCATACGCATCCTATTAAAAAAATATCCGTGATAAAA
>CAKNWT010288473.1:0-10176 GCA_932066315.1 Andricus coriarius | reverse complement strand
ATCTAGACTGTCTAGTCTGAAAGATCTGGTCTGGCCCAGGTGTGACTTTATTAAGATCATCTAGTCTGTAAGATCTTGCCTGGCCCAGGACTGCCGATGATCATCTATTACAGAACAACATGTTCAGAGTTCTATAAACGAATTTTTTTCACATTTTTCGAAAAAGTAACAAGGTAAAGGTAAAAACAATAAATTCTAAGTTCGGCCTGGAAGATCTAGTCTAGCCCAGGACTGGCGCTGATCAGCTATCCAAAGACAAAAAAAGTTCAAGGTTCGATCAGCAAATTTTAGTGGTGACATATTTCAAAAAAGTCACAGGATATCTAGAATGATAGGAAATAAGAAATTTACACTATCAAAACAATACCTTTTTTTATTACCTTGACTGTCTGGCCTGGTCAAGGTTTGATGCTGATCACATAAATAAACTAATAGTGAAATATGTTTTTTTCCAATTCATTAAAAAAAGAAAGGAAGTCCAGCCAGCGGCTGACCGAACTCCAACTACTAGTTTCTAGTCAGCCATTAACTAGTTTCTGACCAGCCAACAACTAGCAGCTGACCATACGATCTGGACTGGGACTAGAAAAAACGTTAAACTTTTGAACAGGTCCAGACCAGACCATAATGGTCAGCATTAAGACTGGAAACTAGACGTTCTGGTCTGGGCCGGGCCAGCGCCAGAGGATTTTTCCACACGAGTGGATGGCCCCTAATCTGTTAAGTTAATCTGCCATTAGGCTTATCTTTAAATTGTATCAATGTTCTCAAATGAAAAAAAAGCCTAAAGAATTTAATTTAATGTATTCTCATACTAGTATCAAATAGTTTTAACTCATTATTCATTGGTCGATTGACGGTTAATCGGTTATATAAAATTCCATTCATATTTCATATTTTAAAATAGGAGGGGGGTCAGCTTCAGGGTCACATGACATTTTGAGGGGGAGAGAGGTTCACCGAAATAAGACAAATTATCACAAGAGGGAGAGGCAAGTCAAAAATCACTAAAAATAGCGTCACGTAATATGTGGACGCTCCCTATGTTTATCCAATCCTAATAAAGCTCAAGTGGCGGCGAATTATAAATTAAGGTCTTCAATAATTGTATTGTATACATCAAAAGTGTGAAGGCGGGGCAACAATTTAATTGAAATTTTCTCACCCGTCTTTTATCTCTTGCGACCCCCGCGAGCTTTCTCGCACTCTTCGACCCTCGCTACGTTGTCAATTGCAGGTCGACACCTTTACCCCGTCGCGTGCGGCTAATCGCTTTAAAATTAAATACCAGATTTATCTGTGGGTGAAATTAAATCGAGGCGAGAAATATATGTGCATAATACGCGGCGAGCATATTGCACGCATGTACATATTTATGTACATAATTATTATGTAGTGCATTACACTCTTCTGCATTTTTCCTATTACCAGAATGTAATAATTGAAAATTTGACCACTTTTCAGGAAAACGTTGATAATTGTTTTAATTTATCTGGAAAATAATTGCGAAAAATATGAGCTTGAGTGGTAACCTGACCCTTCACCTTTGACTTGTAGCTTTTGACAATCACCTTTGAAATCTGACTTTTCACTCTTGAACTTTGACATGAACCTCTCACCTTTTCCTTTTGTCTTAAAAGAATATGAAACTTAAAAGAAACGGTTTGTTCTTCAGAGAAGAGTAATTTATTTTAATATGGGTGTTTTTTTCAACTTGAGGCATCGAAATATCTAAAAAAATATGCATCCTATGAAAAAAATATCCGTGATAAAAACTTTTTATTTTCGAAGGGGAAATGCGTCTTTTTAAAAAATTTCCCAAAAACCCCCCCCCCCCCCCCCAGGAGACATGGGGTTGAGTTTTTTTTTGCGAATGGACAAATTTTTTCGAATAAAACTTACGTTTTGGGGGTGGCGTGGGGTAAATTTGTTCAATGTCGCTTTTCCCATTCGAAAATAAAAAGTTTTTATTACGGATATTTTTTCATAGGATGCATATTTTTTGAGATATTTCGATGTCTCAAATTAAAAAAAACACCTGGTATTTTAAAATCGTAAAAAAATTAACATCTCAACTCTTATTTCTACCTAATGATAACCTGAACCTTGCTGACTCTTTCTTCACCTTCGACCTACAGCTTTTGACCCCTATTTACTCAAGTTTATCTTATGACTCTTTATAGTTGACCTTTACCCCTGGTGCACGACCCTTGACCCCTAATCTTTTAACTCTGACCTTTCATCTCTGAGTTCTTATACCTGAACTTTGGCGTTTTCCTTATGTCTTAAAAGAAAACTAAACTAAAAAAAAAACTTTTTCTTCTGAGAAGTGTGTTTTATTCTATTGCAATTTGAAAGTGTGAAGAAACTAAACAAATGCTATCAACCGGGATAATGTGGGATCAAATTAAACAAATTAATTTGATAGAAATTACGTTTTTAATACATATTTGGAATCCTACATTAAAAAAAAAATATATAATTATCTTTTCGTACCAGGAAGTGAAAAACAGGTAAATGTTAATTACAAACAGGGTAAATCTAGCCCAAACAATATGAAATTCGTCGTAAATGGAACGATTTTGACATTAATTTTTATGAATAAAAATAAAAGTCTTTAAAAGGTATATTACAAATAATATTAAGTCAATGCATAAATAATTGATCAGAAATCTTAAAATAAAATGGACAATTAAAATACTATAGATACCTATGCAATAAATATTAAAAACAATTAAGTGATAAAATAAGTGTGTTATAAAGTGATGTTTTCCAAATGCTGCATATTTTTTATCAGAAAGAGGAGGTTCACCATTTCTACGTCCAAAAGTAAAATTTCATTCGGAGGAGACCCAAAAAGTTTCATATTTTCCCTAAGAAAACCCCTTAAATTAAAAAAATTAAAAATCTGTAAAATCACGTTCATAACTATAATTCTGTTCTCGTTCCAATAAAACAACGTATACTAAAATATTTTAAGGTGCTGATTACAAATAGAAGGTTGAAAATATTCATAAATGACATTTTCAAAGTCAATTCGAAAAAATAGTAATCAAATAGCCAAACAGCAATTATTTGTAATTTTTTAAACTGGAAAAGGTGTAGGGTGTGACATGACTTACCAATTTGCTTTTCCAGCTCGAAAACTTACAATTTTCAATCAGAAAATAGTTATAAACATTTATCATATATTATTGAAACAAAATTTATTTAACATTTTATCATTTGAATGTTAATTATAGCTATTTTCAATTTTATACTATTCTAATATTTAAAATTAATCAACAATTAGTGAAATTCATTGGAATAATATAAATAACAATATAAATATTGTTTTTTTCTTAAAAATAATAACAAAAATACACATCTGCGATACGAAAAATCCGCCAAGTACAATCATATCAATTTGTGAAATCAAAGTTGACTCAGTAATTTGAAAAAAATATTTATGATCAAATATATGAAAATAATTTTGTATAAAGTGCCATACAGAAATTTTTGAATAAATTGTAAAAAGCTACATTCGACATTAAACTACATAGCGAAATTATATTATACCATAAATCTCTCACAACCATCAATTTTTCATTAAAATCATTTTGTTTACAATATTCAATCCCGCCAAGTTTTAGAATCTCTAATATGGATTCTTGAAATTTTCTTACAAATTTCTGTATAGTATCATTTCTGAAAACGTCTCATTATATACTTGAGTATGAACCTTTTTTACCAAATTACTTGGCCAACTTTGATTTTACAAATTCATATAGCTGCACTTTGCAGATTTTTTGCATTAGAGATGTTTTTGGTAAGATTTAATGTTTTTTTTGCAATTAAAGAAAAGATAGGTACGCTGGATTAATTAAATTTAAATTAAATCACTAATTTACTAAATATGAAAAATTAAATTAATTGTTTCAACAATTTTCGTTACAAATTAATTGAATTAATTAAATGGATTTATTCTTCAATTCAGTTAAATGGTACCATAATATTCAATCAAACTTTCGATTGCAGTAATATATTCTTGATAAATATTGAAAGAATTTTCGACATCATGAATAGTTTTTAAAATGTTAACATTGATATCATCTCTAAATTGTCATTTTTTTACACTAAATACGCAAAATTTTAAAAACTATTCAAGATATGGAAAATTCGTAAAAAATGTATCTAGAATCTGTTGTTACTGAATTCTCGTTAAAATTTCCTACCAATCAGATAGAATAGAATATAGAAGTGAGCACAGGTGAAAAAATCGATTTTTTATCTCGTGCTTTTTTAATACACATCGAAAACATGTTGGTTTAGATTTTGAGGTCAAATATTAGACAAAAAATTTGTTTTATAAGAAATGAATTCGATACCTGCATGTTAAAAACACCTCTCTTGGAATGATCGTCTAAAACGATCACTCTTGCTTTGGTCGTCTACAAGAACCACTCCGTGTTTTGAGTTGGCCCCTCGTTTTAGCACGCATATTTACACGGCAAACAACAGATAGGTATAGTATTAATTAAACTCCGGTATAATACATAATTTTGAAATATTTTGAATTCACGGATTTCAAGGAATTCACGGAATTTAATGAATTCACGGAATTCACGGGATTCAAGGAATTTCCGGAATGCAAGAGATTCAAGGAATTTAAGGAATTCAAGGGATTCATGGAATTTACGGAATTCAAGGAATTCACGGAATTCAAGGAATTCATGGAATTAAAGGAATTCATGGAATTCAAGGAATTCATGGAATTCATGGAATTCAAGGAATTCATGGAATTCACGGAATTCAAGGAATTCACGAAATTCACGAAATTCATGGAATTAAAGGAATCACAGAATTTAAAGAATTCACGGAATTCACGAAATTCACGGAATTCTCGGAATTCACGAAATTCTCGGAATTCACGGAATTCTCGGAATTGACGAAATTCACGGAATTCGCGAAATTGAGGGAATTCATGGAATTTAGGGAATTCAAGGAATTCATGGAATTCAAGGAATTCATGGAATTCAAGAAATTCATAGAATTCAAGGAATTTACGGAATTAAGGGTATTTTCCAATTCAAGGAATTCAAGGAACTCAAAGAACGCAGCAAATTCCAAGAATTCAGGTAATTCCCGGGATTCAAGGAATGCAAAGAATTCAAGGAATTCATGGAATTCACGGAATCCCTTGAATTCCGTGAATTCCGTAAATTCCATAAATTTATTGAATTCCTTGAATTTTGTGAATTTTGCGAATTCCGTGAATTGTCTGAATTCCTTGAATTCACGTACTTCAAGGAATTCACGAAATTCAAGGATTTCAAGGAATTCAAGTGATTCACGGAATTCACGGCATGCAAGGAATTCACGGAATTCAAGGAAATCACGGAATTCAAGGAAATCACGGAATCCAAGGAATTAACGGAATTAAAGGAATTAACGGAATACGAGGAATTCACGGAATTCAAGGAATTCACAGAATTCAATGGATTCCGTGAATTCCTTTAATTCCGTGAATTCCTTGAATTCCGTGAGTTACTTCAATTCCTTGAATTCTGTGATTCCGTGAATTCCTTGAATTCCGTGAGTTACTTGAATTCCGCAAATTCCGTGAATTCCTTAAATTCCGTGAATGCCTTTAATTCCGTGAATTACTTGAATTTCGTGAATTCCTCGAATTCCGTAAATTCCGAGAATTCCGTGAATTTCGTGAATTCCGAGAATTCCGTGAATTTCGTGAATTCCGTGAATTCTTTAAATTCTGTGAATTCCTTTAATTCCATGAATTTCGTGAATTCCTTGAATTCCGTGAATTCTTTAAATTCTGTGAATTCCGTGAATTCCGTTAATTTCTTTAATTCCGTGAATTCCGTGAATTCCTTGAATTCCGTGAGTTACTTCAATTCCTTGAATTCTGTGATTCCGTGAATTCCTTGAATTCCGTGAGATACTTGAATTCCGCAAATTCCGTGAATTCCGTGAATGCCTTTAACTCCGTGAATTACTTAAATTCATTCAATTCCGTGAATTCCTTGAAATCCGTGAATTAATATATTTTAAAATAATCTATTATACCGGAGAGTAATAATTACTAAACCTATCTGCTGTTTGCCGTGTACGTTTGCCTCGTAAATATGCGTGCTAAAACGAGGGGCCAACTCAAAAAACACAGTGGCTCTTTTAGACGACCAACGTAAGAGTGGTCGTTTTAGACAATCACTCCAAGAGAGGTGTTTTTAACATGCAGGTATCGAATTATTGTAGAATTATTGTAAAAAAATGGAATTTTTCATCCGTGCTCACATCTGCAGCCCAATCCATCTAACAGATTTAAATAGTTTTTTAAACGTATCGAAAATCTGTTGTTACCAACTTCTCGTTAAAATTTAGTACCAATCGGTTCGATAGATTGTTTTGATTAGGAGAGATGAGCACAGGTAAAAAATTTACTTGCTTTTATGGTTTTTTTGTTTGTTTTAATCTCGCAGTTTCTAAAATATTTATATGAAATCACGCCTAAACTTGTTTTTCGATATTTGGTCAGTCTGCTGCCAAGTTTGATTGAAATCGGTTAAGAATTGCGTCGACAATATACAAAAGGTTCAAAATACCTGATAATTCCAGATAAGGATTCTCGGTAGCTTTTTTTTATACTTGCCGACGATTCACTAACGCGAATATTTGATATGGTACAACAAAATTTGAGTACATTTTCTGATTGTTGGTGAACCACTATCTGAAAAATTCGCGAATTTTAATCCATACTCTCTAAATCTGAATTATTAAAAAAACTACTAATTAGTAGTATTTTTCTACTCATTCAAATCATTTCGATTCGTTTACTAGTAATTAGTAAAATCCTACTATTTCAATGAGTAAGAATAACTGACTAAATGAATTAGTAACTATATCTACTAAAGGAATTGGTAATGCTACTACTAAATGAATTGGTAAATGTATTGCTGATTACTATTTTGAACGGTAGTTCAAAATTAATCAATAATTTTATTAGAATACATTAATCTGTGAATTTAAATAATAATTTAAAGACATTTCCATTTTATCTTCTTACACTTGAAACTCAGTGCATATTTAGGACAAATTAATGTGGGTCCTGTATTAAATTCAATTTTGAACCGTTTCAAATTCCTAACGTTCATAGTAAAAATATTCCATTTTAAACAAAATACATAAATTCTCAACCACATAGTTGAATTTTGAACTAAAAAATATCTGTTTTCAACCAAAAGTGGAATAATTTAATTTTCAGTTAATAAATTAATTTTCCAGAAAAAAAAACAAATTTTAAACTAAAATGATCAATCTTTAACTGAAATAGATGAATTCTAATCTAAAAGGACGCATTTTTAACAAAATAATAACTTTCAAGCAAGTAGTTTCTATCTTCAATCTAAAAGATGAAATTTCAACTAAAATGATGATTACTTAACTGGAATACTTAAATTTTAATTTAAAAATATAAAAATTCAAACAAGAAGGTTAATTTTGAAACATAAAGAATAATTTTCTACCAAAAAATAAGTTTTTTCAAGAAAAGAGATGAATTTTCAACTAAAGAAGACAAACTTTCAACCAAATAGTTTAATTTTCAGTTAAAAAAAATAATTTTCAACAAAAAAATTTCCTACAAAAAAAGACAAACAAATTTTCAGCCAAAGTGATAAATTTTTTAAATAAAATGATGAGTTTTCTACCAAAAAAGACAATTTTTGAACAAAATACATGAATTTTTAACGAAATATTTGATTTTTTTACCAAAAATATCAGTTTTCAACATAAAAATTCAATTTTTCAGTTTCAATTTTCGGTTAAAAAATTTAATTTTCAGCCAAGCTTCTAAATTTTCAACTAAAATGATGAATCATTGACTGGAATAGTTTAATTTTCAACTAAAAATTGTAATTTTTCAACCTGAAATTGGATGGTACAATTTTAAATTTTTTATTATATTCAACTAAAGAGATGGATTTTTGACTAAAATGTTAGAATGTTTAATTGGAATGATTACATTTCCAGTTTGAAAAAAAATAATATTCTCTTAGAGAAAAAACGAATTTTCAACAAAATAGCTCACTTTTCAACCAAAGAGAAAAATTTTTAATTAAAATGATGAATCTTGAACCAACAAAAATTAATGTTTAATAAAAGAGTTTAACTTTCAACTCACAAAATTAAATTTGTATTCCAAAAAAGATGAATTCTAAACGAAAAATCAAGTAGTTGTTATCCCAACCAAAAAAATTAATTTTTAATCATAAACGGTTGAATTTAACAACAACAAAAAACTACTTTTCGACATGAGTTTAATTTTCAAGTTGAAAAAATTTTTCGGTGGTCAAGGGAGAGAAACAATTGCAAAAAAGCTGTTGAAATTTCAAGCAGATATGAATAATTGAATTTTCAACTAAAAAAGAACAATTATCAAACATAATAGTTCAATTTTCACTTAAAAAAATTAAATAAACTAAATTAAAATTCTCGCGCTTTCAAGTATGGAGATACTTTTATTTTAAATTATCCGAAGTTTACCAATACGGTGGTTCAAAAAAGGTTTTTTTGAAGACAACAGAGTTTTTAATTCTGTTTAAAATTTAGATTAAGTAATAATTTTTATCGCTTAGGAAAACTGGATCTGATGATTATAAGTGCTGCCTTAAAAGTGATAAGTTTGAAATATGAAAAAAGACTTAAAAATCATCGATACAATGATATTATGACGACCCAATATTTTTTACTTTGAACAAATGATTGAAATTGTAATAAAAATATCATTTTATTTTCTATCAAAGATTTTATACAAGAATAATAATCTTAATATTTTAATTTCTGAGGACGCTGTTATTCTACCTAATTTCACGAGTTCACATTTTGGCCGCACTAAAAAAATAGATGGTGTATTGCAGCGCGGCGGATCCCAATACTGTTTCAGTTTTAAATATTGCATCGTTCATACACAATTATTATTAATATAACTATATAAACTTAGAATATAAATTATGAAAACATTATCGTTTCTCAATTAAAACTCAAAAACCAGCAGAAAGTATTTAAAACATAATAATATTATGTTTCCATCGCAATTCATTGCTACTCATTGAATTAGTAAGAAGCAACTACTAAGCAGATTAGTAGTGCACCCTTACTAATTCATTTAGTAACATAAATCTTACCATTTCATTTAGCAGAAACTGATAAAATTACTAGTTTAACAGTCAGATACAATGCTACTAATTGCATTAGTAAAACACAGAAAACTGGGGGTACGAAACATTGCAGGTAATCGTTCAAGCGGAGTTCACCGGAGATATCTGCGATTCACCACAGAAAGTTTACCTCAGTTTGGCGTACCCACCTCACATTTACCTTGCTTGACCGATTACTTGCAACATTTCGTATCATCAGTTTTTTTCTGTGATGGTATCATCTCATTTCTATCTCAAAAAAAGCGATTATTTCTCCATCAAATAATAGAGACTTATAAATCTTCAGGTTATGTAAATCCGTTCGACTTGGAAAAGGGGGAAAGTGGTATGCGGTGTATAGGGATAGAAATTAGTATCTATGGAGCATCGCGGATGTGTAAATTATTCACAACGCCCTACAAAGATACGCCACTGCACGCTTCGATGACAGAAGACAATTTTAATATGAACGAATAATAGAGGGCGGATGGTGGCAAGTGACTGAAAAAGCAGGGGGTATGCGGTATAAGGTAAAAGGTCACTAAGAGAGAATGAGACGAATAAAGTGAGATAGGGTCGATCCAGATCGTCTACGTGGCTGGCTACGTGAAGGGCATGTGAAACGGTATTCAATATCTTGGCTTCTTCACCCCCTGCCCTCAAGAAAGGGGTGGGTCTCTTGCGGTTGGTATGCTCATTGTCACCGCAGAACCATTCCTCGCGAATTTGAAATTACGTGATCTCTTATACTCTCACGTATTGTCAGGTACAATCCTGAAAGGGCAATCGATTTCCCTCCTTGTTGTACCACGAGGTCACACTTGGGTATTTTCTGCCGTGATATCAGCTTATCACCTCTTGTTAAATCTAGATAAAGAATCTTGGATACTACGCATTTGTATATTACTGACGTCCTGATGAAAAAATATACAACTGAATTTTGATCAAAAATAAGTTTTTGATTTCGCTGGATTCATAATGA
>CAKNWT010288447.1:2111-21291 GCA_932066315.1 Andricus coriarius | reverse complement strand
CAATTGTCCTGCCCTACGCTGACTGTGTCAGAATTCCGTATTTAAATGAGAGTGAGATAGTTGCTGTAACAAATATTTTATTAAAAGAAGTAAGAACAGAGTTAAGAGTTGCATAAATTAAACTTACATGCACCTTTCTAGGCTTAAAGGGCGAGAGTGAGTTGCTTTGTCGGTTGGATCTCGGCTCATGACGTAACACAGCGACGGAGTTTTACCGGATGATAAATTCAATATACTCGGAAATAATTAAATAATGACTCCTCTCGCGAACGTTAACACCGCGGACTATATTCGGAAAGTGACTCTGCGACAACCGAGAGTCTCAGCCCAAGGGACTTATTCCAAGACTTGATCACGTTAACTATTTTGAATTTGAACTTTAAAATATGCGACTTAGTCACAGTGTTTCGTTGCTCAAAATGAGATGGAAGCCGTTACTTTGTCAAAACTATTCGTTCAACGTAGATCGAAGTGAACAGTATAACTGCCGAGAACGTAAGACGATTTGCAGGGATGAATCTGGGGTTTATATAGTTCTGCGTCCCCATACGTTTTACAAATTTGATCACGTTTCTTGAGTTTTCTGAAACAGCACATTTGCTGATATTGATATCTTGCGATGAGTGACTCAAATGACTAATGCATCCGCTTCGCTAAAATATGGGCACAGAAACGAAGCTCTACTGGAACATTGTAAAGTAACACTCCGCGAAGACTGCATTAACATCTTCGAATAATAATTTACTAGGAAACATGACGTTGCTGAAAACCGTTTGAAGGACGTTTGACTTGATATTGAAAATCTGGAACGCAGGACCAAAAACTGTTATACAAAAAACCTTCCGACGAACATTAGACAACGGATAGCATTTCTAATGCTAGGATTTGTCTCGTGAAAAATAAAACCTGTAGCAGGACTTGTCACGTACAATGATGAGCAACTATTAAACGCAAAAGTCAACAAGGTGAATGATGCGCAAATGTTCAATCAAATTAGAGAATATATGCCATAGATAAACCACACAAACACTATAAATCAAATGCTGAGAATCATGGGAGCCGGACTGGATAGCTACACAAGATCAGCCGATAACCTCCTGGATACTATATACGACGCTAGTCAGTGTCGAGAAATTGACACAATCCTCAATAAACACAATCTCCAAAATACAATTGGCAAGGGAGATCTTATGATCCTCGAGTAATCGTCCAGTAAAACTTGCGAATGTGAGCTGCTGCTCCACCCAATACAAGACGCGTTTAAAATCTGCGATATACAAATTTCATACCAGAGCATTCAGAAGAATTAAACTGCAAAATGCAAGTATTAATAAAAATTCCTCCATCAAATTAGAAATAATCCAAATAGCCCCAGACTGTATATTGAAAACAGACCTCGGACAGAGTCATGAATATGAGTTAGAATCTAAAAATATCTCCAGGTGCAGCTACTGGTGCAAACGCTTCAACACATGTGAAGTGATTGTTGATTGTGAGTGGTACCTATAAAATCAAATGAAAAAGAAAATGCCCCTATCTGTTAAAATGAAAAAAGCCCAAAATTTCGAAAGTGGATGTGTAACATTTGAATATATTTCACACAAATACACCATATTCTCTATATTAAGTTCAAGCCACTACACAGAAGCGGCTAGGATTGAAAATAAATTACATTACTTTTTGATAAAATGACCATGGTTCCTTTCCAAATTGTCGCTTAACAATGAACATCCAATCAACATTAGCAAAATGCTTGGAAAAATGTCCTACCTTACCTAAGCATTCGTACCTTCGAGTCGGTCGCACTAAAAATTCTCATGACATTCCTCTACTACTTCTTGCACCGACAAGAAGTACTACGGAATCCGAAAAAACAAGCTTTCTCATGTCCGTCTGCACTCGACGCGAAACTGAGCTGGGCCGAGACTTCATTAATAATTAAAGTTAGACATTGGCCACTAATGACCTTTTCAAACGGTAGTCCGAGCCAACCCCTTATTGTTTATTAAGTATCAACGGACCTCGCCTTCAAACTGCACCAACGGACATGCGTTTCTACCAAACTCAGGCGAACCGCGACGGTACTTGACGAGGGCACCATCGGACATAATTTGACAAATTCAATTGACTCACACAGACAGATTTATGGACCGGCAGAGATCCTTCTCCACCGTTAAGGATGTTTAGATTCTGCGAATCTGCTTACTGCACCCAGATTACAAACAGCGAATAGGTCCCAGTGCAGTTCTCAACGAAATGCAATGATGCAGGGAAAGGTGTGCCATAAGCTCGGGTGAGTCGAATATGAAATCGCATGTGTTTTCTTGAATCCTTTATAATTTTACTATCTGTATTCTATTAAATGGCCATTTAATTTGAATACGTTAGGATTAAAACTGGAATCAGTACCTCAGTTATTCAAAAGAAAACACTTTTTGTGATAGAGATTCAACAGTAATAGGGCAGCCGAGAAATGAAACACATTGTATTGATAATAGGGTAATTACGATCCCACAAAATTGAGCAAATTACCTAAAGTTGATTTGACAGCTAGAACCGCCGATACAATATAGTAATTAAAGCTCTTTCACAGGTTTTTAATATTAAAAATCATAATCTCTTACGTAAAACTTCGTTATTTGCATTGACAACAATTTTTCAAAAATAGTAATTCGAAGAACAAACTACAATGACATTTTAATGTTTTAATTAAATTTTAATCCAACTCGTATTTATTTTCATTCTCAAATGCTTTCTATCTGTCATATATTTCATGAAGAATACCAGTATATACAGTATTGCAAAAACATCACCATTGGATGTTGATAAAACAATATATTCTTGGTTTGGCGTGATACAAATTTGCTATTTGCTACAAGCAATTGAATTTCTTTATCGGCGGGGAAATAGTATTTTCGAAACTCAAATTGCCGTTTCTAATTTGGCGCGGGAATAAGTCGAATATATCCATGCTGTCCAAGTGCATATCCTACAACTTCATAAAAAGAAGTCCTGCCCGAAGGAGAACTGGGCCTGGCATGGAGAGGAGGCTACTGGGGATAAGTCTGGGCAGGTGCATTTTGTCTGGCACACGAAGAAGAATCAGGATAGTCTTTGCCATTGGTATTTCATTCGGACTCTAGTGAATCGTAATTCACGAAGAAGAGCCAGGGTTACGTTCGCTGTTATCATTCCATTTATACTGTAGTGAATTGTCATTTGCTAACGCTTTAATAAAATTCTTTGGGAAGGTTGGGTGACGTTTGCCTAAGGGACAAAATCGCATTTCATCTGGGGTTAACTTATAAAGCTCGCCGCTTATAATATTTATTTTCACTCTGGAATGAGATTTATTTTTCGAATATATTCCACGAAGAACCCCACTATGCTCTAATATTGCAAACATGTCACCATTGCATACTGATAAAACAATATATTCCTGGGCTGGCACGGGAATATAGTGATTTCTTCCTATTCGCAATCTTATTGGATAACCAACAGGAAAAACGTGTCTTCGAAATTCTAAACGTAGATTCTGATTTTTGCGGGGAATAAGCCCAATGTATCCAAGTTGTCCAAGTGCATATTCATCCTACTTAAGGAGAAGGAGGCCTACCAGGAGGCGACCTGTCCCTAGCACGAACTGGATGCTTCTCGGGAGTCTGAGATATATGACAAAAACGATAAGAGCGACAGTGAACCGGATGGGGAGTGTTAAGGCCATCTCTGCTTGACTGCAAACTTAAGCCTGCCAAAAGAAATGGAGGATTTATGCGTCTTGCTGAACAAACTTCAAAAAGAGCTTGATTTTGTAAAGCCCGATTATTAGTGCACGTTAGGCACTTCTAAATAATTTCAGCACCATTTTGGTTCAGAAATTATTATTCAAAATTTTTCTCCCTTGCCTGCAAATTCAACTCTTTGTTGTTAAGACCAACTGTTTTGTGGAAAATCAAAAAATTAATTTCTTTATGTTCTACTATCTGGCCGAAAATCAATCTTTATTAGTTGAAAATGATCTTGTTGTTCTAAGTGGAGGTTTTCAGTTTGATAATTCAACTACCCTCAAATAAATTGTTCTTTGCAGGTTGAACATTCACCTATATGTTTGAAAATTCTATTGTATTGTTACAAATTGATTTTGTTGTTGTAAGCTTAGTGGTATATTATGCACAAAGGGGAAGAAGATGGACATTATTGATACATGTATCTTTTTAGTAAAAGCCGACGTTCAGAGCCGCTTTTCAAGTTCGTTGGTGTGTAATGGTCATTATATCTATGACGTCGAAATGCCGTCCGGGTCGGGGAATACCGAGCCTGGCTCGTTTTCGCCGCCCGTCTCATCCTGCCCCGTTCTCGGCTCGGTTTTTCCAAGGAATGCGACAAAAACGCATAGCTCTAGCCATACAAACATACGATACACGTACTTATGTTTGTATATTCATGTCCCTCATGATGTGTATATTTAAGGGTTTATCTGATTCGAAGTAAAATCAAGAAATTCTTTAATCGTAGAGTTGTGGAAAGATCATGAATATTATTATTGTTCCTTAATCTGCATAATATATCCAATTTTTGCAATTTCTGTAGTATTTTAATTTATGTTCATACAGGGAAAACTTAGTCTCTTGTGGTGTCCTGACAATTAAAAAAAGGATAGCAACTCCAAAATTAATGAATAATTTTGTTAGCGTAGAAAAACTTTCTTATGTTCAATATGTACTTCCAAAACATTGAAAATATAAGATCATTGAGAAAGAAAAGTTAATTTAAAAAATTCAGCCACTCGTCATTTATAATATTCTGATATTCTCAAATTTTTCAGAAGTACATTTTAAAGATGATAAAGCTTTTCTATGCTGAAAAAAATTATGTGCAGAGCTGCTAGACTTTTTTCATTTTCATGTGCTTATACAAAAATTAAATTTTCCTACAGAATCTCACCAAAATATCCGACAAAATGGTGAAAATTAGTCATATTATGAAGATTGAGAAACATAAATAACATTTATGATTTTTACAAAACTGCGATGAAACATTTCCCAGTATTAAAAGATTTCACAAAAATTTATAATATTTTTAAATTATTGCAAAATATTAACCTAAAAATTTTACAGGTATTTCAAAGAATTCCTAAACTTTTTCAAATATTTCAAAAAATGTCACCAAGATTTCAAAGATTTTGCAAAAATTTTAAAATATTCTAAAATATTTCATAGAAATTTGAAGATTTCACATAGATATTGCCATATTTTTCCAAATATTTTAATATGTGTTGTCTAGTCTCTATATCTAGTCTCGTTCCTCGGGATTCCTCGCGCGGCGACAATACTACCTGAACGTCATAATTTTTGACGACATGAATATACAGGCCTGAGAAATGGCCGTATTCATGCATGTATTATATGAAATATGATAAGAATGATAGATATATTATATTAATATATTCACCAATATATACCATATATGTGAGACGATAACGTTATTAGTTTCAAGATTGTCCTTCGGAGATATAATTATTTAATTTTCATCTCAAATGAAAAACAGTGGTTTTAGTTGGTTATAAATTATGTATGTACCAACAAAAATTGTTAGAAAGGGAAGTTCTTGGAATCATTTAAGAAAACAGAGAAAAGTCAAGGTGAAATTAAGACCAAACAATAGCATGATAAAATACGTGTGCTTTATCTTTATTCTCCAAATCAAATCCAATATTCTAACCAAAAAATAATAAAATCTTACAGTTTGCAAGGTTCTTACCATGAATTATAAAAAGCTCTACACGTAATAAGTATGCGTAGAGGACAATAACCTACTGTAACACATGGAATTGAAAATGATGCGTACCTTAGATTACTTTAAAATTAAACCTTTATAGACTTCATTTCAGTCAAAATCCTGTACAAACATGAAAAATTGAATTTTGTAAAGAAAACTGCGCGCAGTATGTAAACATATGGAAAAGGAAAATCTTCAAGAAACGGTACCGGGCTAGTATCGTGTGACTTTTTCAACTCATTTGAAAAAGATTGACTTTTTGAAGGTTAAATTTGAAATACTTCGTCAAAAATTAATTTTATCAGCTGAAGGTGCACGTGTCTGGTTAAAAATCAATCATTTTTAGTTAACATTTTAACCATTTTTTTCTAAATTTGTATATTTTGTTTTATATTCACCTCTTTCGTAGCAAACAAACCTTTTGGATTAAAAGTTTGAATACACGCTCAAAACTTTAGCTACTTTGTCGAAATTGTATTTCATCAATTGCGTAGAAAATATTAGTTTTTTCGAATCTCTGACACGATGTGTGTCGATAAGTATTCAGTATTATTTTATCTCAGAACTGATACCCTAATATTCACTATGGAGAACAAGACAATAGCTACTGATGTCTCGGTATAGAAAAATAATTATTGTAAAAGAAATTAAAAAAAAAACGTTTGTAGCATGAGTACTATTCTCATTTATCTACATAAAACATCTGTATAATTATGATAAGGAATGTAGAAAAAATTAGGCTAAGCTTAGAGTATTTTGTGAAACAAGGTTAACAAAGGAATTAAAACTAAATCTAGAAAAGAATCGAAAAATTGAAAATATAATCAATTCAAAAAAATTCAATAAGGTCCATGATTACCCAAGGATACTCTTGTTCCAAAATAATTCCGGAGACCAGTGTAGGAATGGTAACCGGCCACAGACCGGATAAAAAACTTTGCTTCAGCGAGAAATTGTTAACTTGGATTGTTTTTTAACGCTCATCGTAAAGAATGCGGTGAACTTTAAATGTGAAACCAAGTTATCAAATTCACGCGATGAAATTAGAGAAGATTTTTTAAGAGTTTAGAATCTCCTAGCCATTGTTTCATTTTGGAAACCACGTGGTGATTTGAGGTCAGGAATTAGAAAAGGAAAAAATGAATACACAACACTATACTTTAATATAAAATAATAATTATTCGCGCATTAAGTGGGGGTTTCAAACTGATTACTGAAATAAGGTTGATTTTAATACTGGATTTTTATTTGTTAACTTCACGGAGACGACGCAACACGAATGCAACTTGCATTCTAGTTCAAAGTGTAAAACTGAAACTTGCAAGTGTCTACGCCAACGCCAGGCGCAGAAGGCGTCAGGCATGACGGTAAATTTGAAAGGGTACAGAGTAACAATTTTAACAATTCTGCTAATATACATTGCAGAATCGATAACAGTTTTAATTAATAAGTTAAAACATTGGGAAGACATAATTTTTTTTTTTTTAAGAATTTCAAGAAGCAAAATTCTGTTTCACTAATCTAATAAATCCGTATGTACGTCTTTGATAATATTACGGCTCTCAAAAAATGTGCAATTTCTGCAAAAAAAGTATCCTGTCTAGTGCTCGGTCTGCTTTTGACAATCAAATTGTCAATTCTAAATTTTCCGGGATCCGACCAGAAACCTTGTTGTAGTAGGGCCAACCTAAGCAATTTCTGCACAGGGTGTTGCACTGCTCTAATTGTTCGTTTTTTCTTTACACTTTTTCCTATTTTATTCAGGGGAGAATAAAATTCACTACAAAATAACTTCAATAGTTATTTTTAAGAATTCCTTAATGAAGAAATACAGAAATTTTCATTCCGAAATGATTATATGATGGCAATTAAAATCCTGGCGATCGAAACCCAAAAATAAGGGCGTTCAAAATACCGAAACACAGAGCGGACATCTATACAGAATCAAATCCCTTACCAGCAATACCGAATTCTACTAAGAGAGTAAGGGACTCATCCGAAGGAGTGTTAGGCTCTGGAGAGACACTATTTTCATGGAAATTCAATCATATCAGAATTTCCTTCAGACATATGTGCACAGAAACAAATCTTGACTGAATAATTGCAAAGTGACACTCGGCGAAAACTGCATTAATATCTTCGAATAATAATTTACTAGAAAGCATGAATTAAACTCCACGATGCAAACATTAATAATAATTCAGTTATCAAATAGGAAATAGTCCAACTAGCTCGAGAATGCATATTGAAAACAGAGTGGGTCCTATATTGGATTAGGTTTATTAACAATCCTGAGATTAATTACCTATTTATTTTCGCTCTTAAATATCAATAGGAATATAAGCATATGTCGTTTGTATTAGCAAAAGCGATCCAGAAGCTGACCTCGGATTTTCAAAGAAAATCATCCAGCAAGCTCCTGAAAAAGCAGTGAGTATATCAAAAGTATACGTCTGTACAAAAAGCGTCTAAACAGACGATAGTTCAAGTCCTGACAAGTTCTGATAAGTTATCTCATAAGTTTATTCACTTCTTACATAACTCAGAAATCTTACTGTGACAACATAATTAATCCAACTAGAATGGGAAAGCACTCCTCATTTTGACCCCGTTATCAAGGACAACAACAAAAATTTTCAGGATGGTTTTGTTAGGTAACTTCCTGGTAGGTGCATCTTCTTATCTCCCAGCTTCCTTCCTATGTGAGCAATCGATTTCTTTGTACAGCTGATCTGACCTATAATAATTAGCACTTAACAATAATATTCCAATTACCGTTAGATAATTAAAAATTTCTTACTACAAATAATTATTAGTGATCCAAATTCAAATTATAGTTTGGAAATTTTAAATGCCCCCTGGCGAATGAAGTGTTTCAGTACCTACAAGTTGGGGTAAGTCGAATGTGAAATCGCTTGTGTCTTCTTGAATACCTTGGAATTTTACTATCTGTTTTCTATTCCATTTCCTTTTAATTTGAATACATTAGAATCTAAACTAGAGTCAGTGCGTTAGTTGTTCAACAGAAAACACTTTTTATCATAGAGATTTAACAATAACAGGACTGTTGAGGAAGGAAACATCTTGAATTAATAATATGGTAATCATGATCCCACAAAATTGAGCAAATTAATAAAATTGATTTAGCAATTTAAACCTTCTGTACATTATTATAGGAGGCTACTAAAGAGAAGTCCGGGCAGGTGCGTTTTGTCTCGGGTAATAAAAAGACATGATATACTTTTATTTCATCTGATGTCATATTCTCAACATCACCACTTATCATATTTATTTTCATTCTCAAATGATATCTTTCTTATCTATATATTTCACGAAGAATCCCAGTATACTCCAGTATTGAAAAAACGTCACCATTCGATATTTTTTACGCGGTATATTCTTGGTTTGGCGTGATACAAATTTACCATTTACTGCAAGCAATCGAATGTCATCACCGGCGGGAAATTAGTATCTTCGAAACTCGAATCGCCGGTCCGATTTGGCTCGGGAATAAGTCAAATCTATCCAAGTTGTTCAAGTGCATATCCTAGACTTCATGAAAAGTAGTTCTGCCTTGCGGAGAGCTGAACCTAGCATGCGGAGGAGGCTACTGAGGAGAAGTCCGGGCAGGTGAATTTTGTCTGGCGCAATAAGAAGAACCAGTGGGATTCCATTCGAACTCTAGTGAATTGCCATTTGCAAGAGCTTTCAAAAATCTCTTTGGGAAGATGGAGTGATTTTTGCCCACTGGAAAACACTTTATTTCATCTGCAGTCAAATGATTTACTTCACCGCTCATTATATTTATTTTTATTCGCGAATTATTTTCATCTGTCCTATATATTCCATGAAGAGTCCCACTATAATCCAATAGTGCAAAAATGTCACCACTGGATGTTGACAATACAATATATTCTTGGTTTCGCAAATGGATATAACTTGTTTCTGTTCGCAACCTGATAGGTTTACCAGCAGCAAAAACCTATCTTCGAAATTCGTATCGTAGGTGCTGATTTGTGCGTGGACTGAGCCGAACGTATCCAAGTTTTGTAAGTGCATATCCAAATACTCTGGGTGAAGGCGGCCACCCAGGAGGCGACCTGGCCTCGGCATAAAGAGGAGTCTCCTGTGGAGAATCCCGGTCAGGTGCAGGTTGTCTGTCAGAAGGAGAAGAGCGAGGGTTACGTTCGCTATTAGTATTTCATTCAGACTGTAGTGAATTGTCATTTGCCGAAGCTTTAATAAAATTATTTGGAAACATTGGGTGATGCTCGCCTATTGGACAATATCGCATTTCATCTGGCGTTAAATTATCAACTTCACGGCTTATCATATTTATTTCCACTCTCGAATGAGCTTTATTTGTCGAATATATTCCACGAAGAACACCGATATGCTGTAATATTGCAAAAATGTCACCATTGGAGACTGATATTCGCAATCTGATTGGATAACAAGCAGGAAAAATGTATCTTCGAAATTCGTATCGTATGTTCTGATTTGGGTGGGAAATAAGACGAATATATCCAAGTTGTCCAAGTGCGTATCCAAGTAATTTAGGAGAGGGAGGCCCATCAGGAGGCGATCTGTCCCTGACACGAACTGGATGCTCCTCGGGAGTGTGATGTATACGGCGAAAACGATTGGAGCGATAGTGAACCGAACAGGGAGTGTGAAGGCAATCTCTGCTTGACTGCCAACTTAACCCTGCGCAAACAAATAGAGGACTTATGTTTCTTGTTGAACAAACTTCAAAAAGAGTTTGATAGTGAAGTTAAATCTTTGAAAAAATCGTAACATAGTCGTGTTTCATGTCTAATTATTCAGTAATGGACAAAAAAGTATAATATGTACTCAGGTTTCGACTTTAACGACTCATGTAAGAACGCTAATTAGGATTACCGCGTCAGAGTGCCAAAAAAACGCTCCCGCGAGCTGTCCGCTCTGCTAGCCCCCATCTGCCGCATTACTCGAAAAAATCGAGCCGACGAACGAGAAAGGATGAGGTCCATCAGGCTAGCACCTCCACTATCGAAATTTCCGAATTTCTTTTTATCAGAATTTTGGGCTTTTTTGGGGCTTCTTTTGGGCTGTATTGCCGATTTTTGGGCTCCACTACTTTTTTTGAAAATTGAAAAAATTGAACTATATAAAAATGTAGAAAAATTAAAAATCAAACAAAACAGAATTTTGGGCTTTTTTTGGGCTGTTGAACGCGCAAACAACAAATTTCCTCAAAATCGGAAAAAAACGAAGTACACCGGAATTTCGAGCTTATTTTGGGCTCTTGAATGCACGAAAAAAAATTCAAAAATGCGCCCCCATGGTAAAAAACGCCCCCTTGCAAAAAATGAAATCTGCAAAAAACAAACTGCATACGAATTTTGGGCTTATTGTGAGCTGTCGAATGCGCCAAACAAATTTTTCCAAAACCATCCCTACGTACAAAAAAACCAACCCCTTAGTAAAAACTCAAACCTGGAAAATACAAACAAGAAAGTAGTGTTGGACTTTCCTTGGGCTCTTGAATGCTTGAATTTTTTTGCAAAAACTATCCCTACATCTAAAAAATTAAATCGAGCGCCAAACTTTAGAAACTTATTGGTTTTGATATTTTTGAGGAGCCCAAAAATCAGAGACTCTATTTACTCTGTAAAATTCTGAAAAAGATTATTTTTGAGAAAGTCACATCTGCGTGGTGTAGAGGGGTTGCTTTGCAACTGTAAGGGTTGGCGCCCAAAAATCGTTGTCGATATTTTTAAGGAGCCCGAAAATCAGAGACTCTATTAACACAGTATAGTTCTGAAAGACTACTTTCTGACAAAGTCATATCTACGTGGTGTCAAGGGGTGGTATTTTAACGTTAAGGGTTGGAGCCCAAAAATCAAGGTTGGTATTTTTGAGGAGCCCAAAAACCATCAACTCTATTTACACTTTAAAATTCTGAAAAATATTATTTTTTTTACGAAGAAATATCTACGTGGTGTCAAGGGGTTGGTTTTCAACTGTAAGGGTTGGAGCCCAAAAACCAAAGCTGGTATTTTTGAGAAGCTCAACAATCAGAAACTCTATTTACACTATGAAATTCTGAAAAAGATTATTTTTTGACAAAGTCATATGTACGTAGTGTCAAGGTGTTGTATTTTAGCGTTAATGGTTGGATCCCAAAAATCAAAGTTGGTATTTTCAAGGAGCCAAAAAATCAGAGACTCTATTTACACTGTAAAATTCTGTAAAAGGTTATTTTTTGACAAAGTCATATGTACGTGGCGTGAAGGGGTTGAATTTTAGCGTTAAGGGTTGGATGCCAAAAATCGGGGTTGGTATTTTTGAGAAGCCCAACAATTAGAGACTCTATTTACATACCAAAATTCTCAAAAATACCATCTTTGATTTTTGGGCTCCAGCCCTTAACGGCATAATACAATCCCTTGACACCACGTAGATATGACTTTGTCCAAAAATGGTCTTTTTCCGAATTATAATGTGGTAATAGTCTCTGATTTTTGAACTCCTCAAAAATACCCACCCCGCTTTTTGGGCTCAAACCCTTAACGTTAAAATACAACCCCTTGATACAACGCAGATATCACTTTGTCAAAATATAACCTTTTTCAGAATTTGACAGTGTAAATAGTGTCTCCGATTTTTGGGCTCCAACCATTACAGTTGAAAAGCAACCCCTTGACACGACGTAGGTATGACTTTGTCAAAAAATAATCTTTTTTAGAATCTTACAGTGTAAATAGAGTTCCCTTGGAAGAAACAGCTTCCCATACAGGGAGTTTCAGAGGGTAAAGCGGTTTCCAATGGGCTACATGTGGATTTCCCCTCCCCAAAAATGAAAAATTTGGACTTGCGGTTCTCTACGTATCGAGGATTTAGGGTTATTCTGAAAATATTCCTCCACACTCGTGTGTGTAAATTAAAATAATAACTTTATCAATACAAGTATATATATATTTAAGTCTGTCATATGGAAAACCGCAGGATTTCGCTGGGAGGAACGACGTCTCACGACCGTAAGATAAGTGGCCACAGTCTGCGACGAATTCAATACGATGATGCGGCAAAAGTCTCGTGCACCCTGAGGATACGGAGCGACCCAAGGACGACCGCCTTCTGCATTTTCCCCGCAAGTGTATCAAGACGATAAGCTTAACGAAATATGCTCGGTATAGCCGTCGCAACTGCCTTATAAGTTCTTTAACCTCTCTTTCTTTTCATTCTCCTTGTATATGATGTTTTTGTCAGCTGGTGCCAAAAATTCGATAACGAACATAGTTCGTTTTTGAAGTCAAGAAGAACTATGTCAGGCCTCGAGTGCGCAACAGAAAAAATTGAATCTATTTCCCTAGGAGCGTTTAGCGGACCGGTATATGGGCTGATGGCGTAAGATTGACAGAGATGGTAATAAAGCACTCTTAGTGCCGCATTGTGCCTATGGATGTAGGCCGTTCCCGCAAGAGTTGGACAACTAGATGGTATGTGCCTAGATGCTCAGGGTGTGCATGACACCCTCTGAAGCTATAATCGGGAATGTCTTGACTCAAAATGTGGCGACGGTATGCTAGAGTGGAAATGACACCGTCATGGATTGTCAAACTTAAACCCTCCGTGCCCGACTTCAATGCTGGTGATTTAAGGAAACGACATCGACAAATCCTTCAGATTAATGTGGAAGATCCGTGCATCCGCACCTTGAGGAGTGAGTACTTAAGATGGGCAAAATTTGATGCACTTTGCTCTTCCCTGATATTAAAGTCAAGGCCGAGTATTTCATTAGCCTCCTCCGCTGCTTTGTAGAGAAACGCCCCTTTGCCCACTTCTTCGTGTTGTCTGACCATTTTAAGAAGAGGGTCTTGTATATTTGCGACTATATGTGCATAAACTTTCGGAAACCGATATCGAGGGATTTGAGCTCGTCCTTCGTCCATGGAATCACGCCAAATGAATAGAGTACTAACGGGACGGCAAGCATGTTCGTCGCAGATACTTTGTTCCTCGCCGATAGTTCGGAAGACCAAATCCGTCTAATAAGAAGTTTGTATCTGAATCGAAGAGTATCCTTTATAGATGTCACGTCCTGAATGCGGCTCTGTGGCACGCCCAGGTATGTATAGGTCTCTCCAGCGACAAGGTGTCGTATAGTGCTTCTGTCGACGAGCTCAGGGTCTTCCGGGATTCCATTAAGTTTTCCTTTCTTCAAATAAACCTTGGCACATTTTTCTAACTTGAACTCCATTTAAATTTCTGGAGTGTACTCTTTGACAATGTCTAGAGCTAGATGTAGTTTCTCTTGATTTTAAACATAGATCTAAAGATCATCCATGTAAAATACATAAGTGACTTTATGCTTTTGATTTCCAGGTTTGCCGCAGAGGTACCTTTCGGAATGGCGAAGTGCGAGAGATAGTGGCAATAATGTGAGGGCGAAAGAGGAGAAAGCTCATGGTGTCGCCCAGAAACGCACCTCTCTAAAAGGTGACACTGTTAGTTATCACACGATGTTTTCCAGATGAGATAGGAAAACTGGTTTTCCAAAGTTGCATTAATCTCTCTATGCACCTCACGATGTGTGGATGAACCTTTAAGCTTTCCAACAGGCAGATGATAAGTCTATGGGAGGTTGAATCAAAAGCTTTCCGGTCATCAATCCAGGCCATCGATAGGTAACGCTGATAGAATTTTGCGTCTTTACAGACACGTCTATCGATAAGCAGGTTCTCCTAACATCCGGCTACGCCTTTCCTTGCGCCACGTTGTTCGTGCACCTCTCGCCACACAGGTCCAAATACCCAAACAATTCTATCATTTAGGATAGCTGTGAAGATCTTATACAGTGTGTTCAGACAAGTTATTGGCCTGTGATTGACCAGATGCTGGTGGGTTGAAGGAAACTTCTTTTACCAGAAGGTATTGATACCATCTGGTCCCGGAGCGGAATAGTTCATCAAGCCTCTAAATACGTTTTTCACATCCCCGGTAGTGATAGGTGGGCGTTCCTCTCAGGTGTCGTGAGGGCACTGCACAGCTTCTTGAAGCTATTTATATTTTTCGAGTGTTCTTTCACTGAATGCTGGACTTCGTAGACTTCTCTCCAAAATGCCTCGACCTTTTCTGGTGTGGGCGGGTGGTGGAGAGGTTAGGTCGAGAGGGTGGTCCAGAGGTTAGATTCTTCGGGAAAATCTCCACGAAGCTCGTCATCCAGTTGAGCCAGATCTTTGGGCTTAAGAGAAGCCTGAACGTTGATGTTTTCCCGGTTCCTGAAGCGTCAATCTTCATCTGTTGGATGTCTGCTCGCGGTTGGTCTCAGTGTCGCCTCTCTTTCTCTGTTTCCAGCTTCTTCTGGCTGCGGTCGAGTAGGCGCTTCGCTTACAGAACCCCTTTTTCGGAGTTCCTCAGAACGGTTTCGCAGATGTTGATGCGAAAAATGCGAGACCACTGGATGTTTCTAGCACCACAGAGTATGCAGCCGTACCATGTAACCTTTTCGTTCAGGGGTCATACTGGTATCATAGCACTCCAGCAGGTCGTCCCTGAGTCGATCCGTCCATCCTTGCAGAGCCCCGCATGCAAGGATAAGGCTGCATACTCTCAGGGGTTGCCCAATATCCCAGATTAACCGTTTGAGACACCTCATCCAGGTGCCATTCAGCTTTCAGCGCGGTTTTCAGGCCTCCGCTTAGGTGTTATTCCTTCGAGAACATCCCTATACAATTGCCCGCGACTGCTTATTAATTATTGTAATCACATTCAGCAGAAAACTTTGGTACAAGGACCCTCTATCCACAACCCGAGGACGCGCTCGGCGGCTTTGTCATGGGCCCTTCGGTTCAATTCCTAAGGAATCAAAACCGAAATTCACTCAGTGGAATAACCTGTATATAGTCAGACAAGAGAATAAACAAAACGCGCATGGCGGCAAACGTGCCCTTTCAGAAAACTCAAGAAACGCGATAAAATTTGTAAAACGTATGGGGACGCCGAACTATATTTATTAGACAATCAAATTGAAATCATAATTTAAAAATTTTAGATAAAAGAACTCAAAGGTCCCTTTGAGTCCATAGTTCCTTTTCAAATTGTCGCTTGACAATGAACATCGAATCAACATTAGCAAAATGCTTGGAAAAATGCTCTACCTTACCTAAGCATTCATACCTTCGAGTCGGTCACACTAAAAATTCTCATCACATTCGTTTACTACTTCTTGCACCAACAAGAAGTACTACGGAATCCGGAAAAAATAAGCTTTCTCATGTCCGTCTGCACTCGATGCGAAACTGAGCTGCGCCGAGACTTCATTAATAATTAAAGTTAGACATTGGCCACTAATGACCTTTTCAAACGACAGTCCGAGCCGACCCCTAATTTTTTATTATGTATCAACAAACTTCGCCCTTCAAACTGACCGATTTATGGACGGACGTATGACACTTTTGCATTTTTAGGCGACGAAAGACAGAGCGCAAATTTAAGTGACAAAACGCCGTACTGACATGCAGCAATTTGAATTCAAAACCGACAGAGATCGTTCTAAACCTTCAAGGATGTTTAGATTCTGCGAATCTGCGTACTGCACCCAGATCAGAAACAGCGAATAGGTCCCAGTGCAGGTCTCAACGAAATGCAATGATCCCGAGAAAGGTTTGAACCTAAGAAGTTACATCCTTTCCCAAAAACGAGAAATCAAATCCTCGCCCACTCCCTCCTCCCCCTGACGAATGAAGTGTGGCAGTAGCTATAAGTTGGGGTGAGTCGAATATGAAATCGCACGTGTTTTCTTGAATCCTTTATAATTTTACTATTTGTTTTTCTTTTGAACGCTCATTTAATTTGAGTACGTTAGGATTAAAACTAGTGCCAGTACCTCAGTTATTCAAAAGAAAACACTTTTTATCATAGAGATTCAACAAGCCGAGAAACGAAACATCTTGTATTAATAATAGGGTAATCACGATCCCATAGAATTGAACTAATTAATTACATTGATTTGGCAGCTAGAACCGTCCGTACATTAAAGTAATTAGAGCTCTTCCACAGGTTTTTAATATTACAGATCATAGTCTCTTACTTAAAAGTTAGCTACAATGACAATGACTACAATGACATTTTAATGTTTTAATTTTTTTAATGTCCTATCCGAAGGAGAACTGGGCCTGGCATGGAGAGAAGGCTACTGAGGCGAAGTTCGGGCAGGTGCGTTTTCTTTGGCACATGAAGAAGAACCAGGATAGCCTTTGCCATTGGTATTCCATTCGGAGTCTAGTGAATCGTAATTTGCAAAAACTTTTAAAAAACTGTTTGGGAAGACTGGATGATTTTTGCCTACTGGACAACACCTGATTTCATCTGCAGTCAAATTATCAACTGCGCCGCTTATCATATTTATTTTTATTCTCGATTTGTTTTTATCTGTCCCATATATTCCATGAAGAGTCCCCATAAAATCCAATATTGCAAAAATGTCACCACTGGATTTTGATAATACAATATATTCTTGGTTTGGCCCAAGCACATAGTTCGTATGATCTATTCGCATTTGAATTGGTTCGTGGGCAGGAAAAACGTATCTTCGAAATTCAAATCGCTGCTCCTGTCTTGTGGAAGGAATAAGCCGAACACAGCCAAGTTGTTCTATTGCACATCCAAGTACGTGAATAGAAAGAGTCCTTCCTGAAGAGGACATGGACTTGGTACGAAGATGAGGCTCCTGAGGTGAAATCCGTTCAGGTGAATGTTGTATTTCATACGAAGAAGGGCCAGGGTTACGTTCGCTGTTAGCATTCCATTCAGGCTGCAGTGAATTGTCATTTGCTAACACTTTAATAAAATTCTTTGGGAAGATTGGGTGACGTACGCCTACTGGACAATATCGCATTTCATCTGGGGTAAACTGATAAACTACGCCGCTTATCATATTTATTTTCACTCTGGTATGAACTTTATTTGTCATATATATTCCCCGAAGAAGCCCGCTGTACTCTAATATTGCAAAAATGTCACCATTTGATGTTGATAATACAATATATTCTTGGCTTGGCACAGGAATATACATCGTTCCTTTTCGCAACCTAATTGGTTTACCAGCAGGAAAAACGCATCTTCGAAATTCGTATCGTAGGCTCTGATTTATGCGGGGAATAAGCCGAATGTGTCCGAGTTGTACAAGTGTATATCCAAGTACTATAGGGGAAGGCGGCCACCCAGGAGGCGAACTGGCTTCAGCATGAAGAGGACGCTCCTTTGAAGAATTTTGGTCAGGCGAATGTTGTCTTCCAGAAGAAGAAGAACCGGGGTTACGTTCGCTATTACTATTCCATTCAGACTGTAGTGAATCGTCATTTGCTAAAGCTTTAATAAAATTTTTTGGAAAGATTGGGTGATGCTCGCCTATTGGACAATCTCGCATTTCATCTGGGGTCAAATTATTAACTTCACGACTTATCATATTTATTTTCACTCTCGAATGAGCTTTATTTGTCGAATATATTCCACGAAGAACACCGATATGCTGTAATATTGCAAAAATGTCACCATTGGATACTGATAAAACAATATGCTCTTGGGTTGGCACGGGAATATAGTGATTTCTTCCTATTCGCAATCTGATTGGATAACAAGCAGGAAAAATGTATCTTCGAAATTCGAATCGTATATTTTGATTTGTGCAGGGAAGAAGCCGAATGTATCCAAGTTGTCCAAGCCCGTACCCAAGTACTTTAGGAGAAGAAATCCTCCCAGGAGGCGACCTGTCCCTGGCACGAACTGGATGCTCCTCAGGAGTCTGAGGTATATGACGAAAACGATAAGAGTGACAGTGAACCGGACGGGGAGTGTCATGGCATTCCCTGCTTGACTGCGAACTTAACCCTGCGAAAAGAAACAGAGGACTTAGGTCTCTTGTTGAACAAACTTAAAAAAGAGCTTGACATGAAAATGAAAAAAATATAGCAGCTCTAAGATTGATGAATAATTTTGTTAACATAGAAAAAAATTGTTATTTTCGAAGCGCTCTTCCAAAACATTTAAATACTTTAAAATCATAAGTAAAGGATTCTGTAAAGAAAAGTTGTACCATGAAAATGTCACGTTAAAAGTTGTTGAGGCTCACTGTGTTTGAGTTTAACATAACTCATTCTTTTGTTTTATTTTCTTTAATTCATTCTGAATTATTTAAAAAACACCTGGAGTTCTGATACACTTTACCGAATTCTTTTAAATTATCCTAAACTCGAAAGAATATAAGTAAGATTATTAATGCACGTTAGTCACTTGTAAATAATTTCAGTACCATTTTGGTTAAGAAATTATTACTCAAAATTTTTCTCCCTTGATTCTAAATTTAACTTTTTGTTCATAAGACCAACTGTTTGGTACAAAATCAAAAAATTAATTT
>CAKNWT010288443.1:0-14449 GCA_932066315.1 Andricus coriarius | reverse complement strand
TTGAACGAAAGATCAATTAATAAATCTATAATTATTTATTGTAGAGCACAATGTACTTAAAAACATTATAAAAATTAAAATTTTCAATATGTATTTCATTAATCTCGGGAAAGTTGAGTTTTAATTCTCGAAAATTTCGAACTCTATTTGGGTGCATTGTACACTGAAAAATTCGATGTGAAATTCCACTAATGATTGGAGATAAAACAGCAGTCATTTATAGTGTAAAATTACAGAAATATAATATGCAAAATAACTCTGACAATGTAAAATCACACCCAGTTGACCTGCCGTTTTCCACGCTTCTTGTAAAGTGTAATTTTACACTAACTAAGAATGACCAATCTTTTTTATCCAGAGTGGAATTTTGTATTTTTCTTGTAAAATTTCTGGTTTCTTGCAAAATTTCAGGTATTTTACTTGGCATTTTTTACAGTGTACGCTGCGTGATGTCACGACAAGTATCCTAACCTAACTTACCACTACGGCCACTACAACTCGAACCCAATCACGCCTCACGCCCATTCCTGGTATTTCGTATTCCTATTCTCATATAGAAAGAGAGACACAGTGACCCGTACCGGCCAGATTCATTGATCCAATTTCAATTTCAGAGTTGCTCGCGCTCTCTCTCTTCTGATCTATGTGGAATTGTTGAATATTAGTTGGTTAAAGGTTTATACATGGATGGATAATCGGTTAGGTTACTTTGGTGTTCTTCCGTTTTCCAGAAATCCTATTTATATTCACTTACTAGGGCGGAATGTTTGTTATGCCCGAATTAATGCAATTTATGAAAATTGTGTACGTATTTCGAAAGTTAAGCTTCAGATTAAAAATTTTACAAATTCAAATATACAATTTATTCTAGAATTATTTTAAATATATTCACTTCCATATCCTGCATTTGAGCCCTTGGCAATTCGCCTTATTTCCTAATTGAATGCTCTCAATTTTGATTATTCGTATCAAATACCATTGCAGTTTCTGCAGTCAGCGTTAGTGATTACGCAGTCGTTCTCGTGGATGTTAATTTTAGTTTTAATGTTTGCCTTACTGGCGCAGCGTAAACAATTTCAGGCACAATTGAGATGATTAATCAGTGGATTGTGCTGCCACTTGTTGTTCCTTGCTCGATAATATACCCTTGTACAGTGGGCGAAAATTTGTTACAAATGTTTGCTCGAATCAGAATTTATATAAAGTAATCATAATTTCAATTCAGAATCGGAAGTTTGATTTTAGGTATAATGAAATGTTCTGATAAATATGACTTAATTCCATTTTTCCTCCAACTTCTCCTTAATTAATACTAATCAAGTTAAGTTTAATCTTGGGTCTTAGTTCTTAAACTTACAGAAATCCTTTTTTTTCCTCAGTTTTCGCAAGGCCTGACAGGCAGGCCAGAACTGTATCAAAAATCCAACAGAAGCAGTCACTCGAGCGATACGAGTTCGGCTTACAGTGGATCTGACACCATGACGTCTGTACAAAGTTCCTTGGATGCTGATGCGGACGAGGTGGATCTTTCTGGCCTCGTCGAGTCCATCGTGGACAGCGACGAGGAGGAAGATTTAGCCGAAAGCATGGATGTAAGTTTAAACTTTTTTTGTTAAGTTTTTGAAACCAGGCATGTTACTCTGTAGTAGATTTTACTACGTGTAAATGTTATAAACGAGGGGAGATATTATTAAAATTATGTTCAAAACCTAATCTAGTTACTACAAAGACTTTGTGTAAGAATCATAAAAGGTGAATATATTCAATATTCATTGACCCAGCCAGTGGATGTGTTAGTGATGAGCGATACTGAAAAAAATAATTGATTCTCGAGTATCGATATACTTAGCCAAGTCGATCCAATTCCGAAACAGTAGGTATCGGCCGAAAATGTATCAATGCTACCCACGAAGTAGTATAAGGAGATCCAACTCTATGGGCCATTTCGGAAAATTGTACCCCCACTTTTCCGTGCCCACATCCTTTAGCACTTCGGATTACGTGTTCTAGCGCCTCTTACGGAAACCGTTATAACATAGGTTTTAGAGTTGGGTTTCAACAGTTTCAAATTTTGTCCTGAGAGGCGCTACAATACGTAATCTGGTATGCTGTGGATATGCTATAGGAAGTGGGCACGGAAAAATGGGGGGTATCCTTATATTAGAGTTGGATCTCCTTATACTACTTCGTGATGCTACCGATACTTTTAAGTGGTGGGGGTAAGGTTGATAAGAAGAATAGAGGAAGGGGGGATTTTTTTGTCTCTTACACATCGAGTTTCAATAAAAACCAGTACCGCCTAGAAAGTATCGATACGCTTGAAGAATCGGAATAGAGAATCAAAAAAGTATCTAGTATAGTACTGCCGTCCAAAATTCAATCGCAGTATCTACATTTCGGATAAGTCACCTGTCATTTTACCAAACTTTAAAAAAAAGTCATAAAAGCCTTCCTTGTCGTTTAGTTTTATGAACGTCTATTTTACACATCATACTGCCAAAGTTTTCTTTTTAAATTTAAACAGCACGGAAGGCGCCCATACTTTTTTTCTGAAATTTGTTAATGTGAAAGGTGACTTATCCGAAATGCAGATACTGCGATTGAATTTTAGACGGCAGACAACTAGACAAACAACAGGTTTGGTGAGGTTAAAGATCATAAAGTCTATCCTGGAGCAGATATAAATGGTGATCACAACCCAATTATTCAAAAAACATCTTAAATTTAAAAATTGATGCATCACGAAACATTAAAATTTATGGACGAGAGGAGAAAATATAAGAATGCTCTTGTTGAAAAAGGGAGATAAAAGAAAGCTATGAAGTAATTGGGAGAAGTTGAAAGTAAGGAAGTGAAATCTAAAATGGCAGAAGAAAGAATTACATGGAAAATCTTTATATGAGGAAAGAAATAGACGGAAAAATGGAAGACGAGGCAGAATTAAGATAATGGCGACAAAGCAATGCCATTTAATGGTTAATCGCAAAGAAGAGAGGAACACCAGATGTAATTTTTACTTTGGAGATTAGGAAAAAGCGTTCGATAATATCAATTGCACTAAACTATTTGAAATAACGACATTGAGGGGAATAAAATATAGAGATAAAAGTATTGTTGATAGCCTCTATTGAAATCCAATTACGGTATTAAAAATTGACAATGAGGCAGTGGAAGCTAACATTATTAGGGGATCTGAGGTAGTTTTTTCTCATTTTTCTTAAAAAACTTATGCCTTCTTGATTGTTCACTTGTTTCGTCTATATATAGAAGATGCAATAAATTGAAGAAGAAAATAATATAGGAGTAAAAATATAAGGAGAGATGGTCCGCATAGAAAAAGAAAAGTTAAATTGAGTTGGAAATTTAACTTTTTTTAAGATGTAACAAAAGGAAAGATATGAAATCTGAAAATAAAAATGACGTATAAACCTTAAAATAAGAAAATAAAAAGATTATAATTCGTTTAGTAAATACTTGAAAAATCCTTTCGGATTTCTATATGTATGCAAGTAGAGCACTTTCTGCCAAAACCTCAAAGACTTACTTTTTTATTCTTATTTCTCGATCTCATGTCCATGTGCGTTTAAGGCAGAGCCACCCAGAAATTCAGCAATGGTGTACTTAATTTTAGGTAATAAAAGCCTCACATGTTATTTCAGGTTGCACTTACTTTCAGAACTGCATACTGAAAGTTAGCAGCATAGTTTACTTCAGTCGAGAAATGCTTATTTCGTATTTAAGATAAGTTAGTGCTTTCAAGTAAAATCTGTTATTAAGTCGAACATAACTTTAATTATTTGTTTTTACTATTCAAATGCGTAGAAACAGCGTTAAATGAAATAGGCAGTGTTTCCAATGAGTATATCATGGATATAAATAAAGGTAATAAGCGATAACAAGAATAACAACAAATTAGATTCTAAAAGAACCTCGACAAATTGAAAACATCCTTCAAAATAACCTTGCAGGGTGCATGAACCTGAGCTAACCTAGCTGTCATCAAACACCTGCAAATCGGCAAGCGGTATGCAGGGTTGATGACGAAGCATATGCTCTCTGACACAATTCAATTTTTGAGAGGCATCTACATGGAGCACATGTCCGGTTGTTGACAATACATCTGACCGGATTTGAGAAAGTTTCTTAATAGTTTTAACAAAATGACGTTGCAATTTTATACAGAAACATTAGTGCGTTGAGATTTACAGAAGTCTGTCACGCGTAATATATGTATAAACTTTTTTCTTTTTTTTTTCATATATATAATCGACATTTCAACCACTCGAAACAATACCACATACTTTTGACTGGCTTATGAATGTATTTTTACCGAAATCTTATTACATAGGTGAATATATCAGCTTAATTTGTGTCATAAGAGCTCTTTAATTTACATCAAACTTGGTCTTTACTGCAATTTACCAAATTTTGCTATTCATTGTAGGGAGGTTTCCCCTAATTTTTTTAAACTCCATTCATCTTGAACCTTTTGACGGGCAACGTTAAACTTTTTTTTAACGGCAAGTTTTAATCAGCAACGTTCACTATTTTTGATTTTCTTGATTTTCATGTAACAAGCTTAGAATTCTGCAAAATAAATAGGTGGATTAGATCAAAGTGGTCTGTTCCGCATCCCGTAACGTGGTTATAAGTTATCGTATACTCAATACAAACCGAGAAAGTTATTCAAATTAAAAAAATATTGCAAGTATCAATCAGAAAATTACCACAGATTCCTGAATTTTTTAATAATTTTTATTCAACTGGTTTTAGGCTTGGCCGTTGAAGGATTAATATTTGACCTTATCGTTCTAGTTTTGATTTTTGGCATCAGATGGCGAAATAGTTGATCGCCTTTTCCAACTGGTGTAGCCAAATTGACTACACAGTAAAATCTACTACAGTATAAACTATCTCCTAATCAGTCATTTAGATCAAGAAACTCTTTCCAAATATTTACACATATTGAATTTTCAGAGCTTGACTGTGCGGGATACAGTTCGAGAATGCCTGGAAAAAGACCCAGGGGAAAGGACAGAGGACGACATAGAAATTCTCCTCGAGTTCACCCAACACCTGAAAGCTTTCACGAACATGACGCTAGCCGTAAGAAGAGCGCTATGTGCTGTGATGGTTTTCGCTGTGGTCGAAAGGGCCGGGATGGTTGTCCTAGCCGACGGGGAAGATCTTGATAGTTGGAGCGTGCTCATCAACGGAGCTGTGGAGATCGAACACAGCAATGGGGAAATCGAGCAGCTTCAACTGGGTGACAGCTTTGGAACTCTGCCCACGATGGACAAATTAAAACACCGGGGTGTTATGAGGACGAAGTGTGACGACTGCCAATTTGTTTGCATAACGCAAGCGGATTACTTTAGAATCCAGCACCAGGGTGAGGAGAACACGAGGCGGCATGAGGAAAACGGAAGGGTGGTTCTTGTGACGGAGTTAAGAGGAGCCTTGGACGGAGCTGCACGCAGAGGCTACGTCGTCATCCGCGGAACGGCCGAACGACTGATGATGCAGCTCATCGAAGAAAACAGTATTACAGACCCAAATTATGTGGAGGACTTTCTGCTAACTCACCGTACTTTTATTGACAGTCCGCTCCTAGTCGCCAATCAGTTATTAGAATGGTTTGAACAACCTCAAGTTCGGGATTGTGTCGCGAGAGTCGTTCTTCTTTGGGTGAACAATCACTTTACGGACTTTGAAACCGATCCGGCTATGATGGAGTTTCTGGAGGCGTTCGAGACGGGACTCGAGAGGGAAAAGATGCAGGGTCAACAGAGGTTACTAAACATTGCTTGTGCGGCGAAAGCGAGGACGCGAAATGTGACATTAGCGAGGCCGAGTAGAGACGAGGTGCTACACTTCAGTATCCTGGGTGGATATGAGCGAAACTTTGGTATCTTCATTTCGAAAGTAGATAAGAAATCGAAGGCCGAAGATGTTGGTTTAAAAAGGGGAGATCAGATCCTGGAAGTCAACGGGCAGAGTTTCGAGCACGTGAATCACGCCAGGGCGCTGGAAATCCTCAGAGGGTCGACGCACCTCAGCATCACTGTAAAATCTAATTTATTAGCCTTTAAGGAAATGACACAGATGCCAGACAACTCGCCAAGGCCACGGGGGCGAGTGAACAAGCCAGAGATTCCGAGACTGCCAACTGATCCACGTGCAAGGCTTTCCACGCACGTTGATCCCATCACACCTGTAAATCCTCTCAATCCATTGGTGGGAGGAGTTCCACTCTTGATTCCAGATAACAATGTTTCGCCCTGCAAGGACACGAAAAAAGAACACAAGGGCTTCATGACGCTGGGGCCCAAGAGAAGGTTGCAGAAGGCTTTAATGAAGATGAACATTTTGCCAAAAAATACGATCAAGTATGTATACAGATCAGTTGTAGGCTCTTCAGTTTGTTTATTTTTTCCACGCATATTCTATATTTTCTCATTTTCATTTAAATTATTGAATTTACAGCGATGGCGTTCACGTCGACGATCCCTTGGGACCGCCACACACTCCACCAGGAACAGGTCTAAGCCAAACGACCACGAACCTCTATCACTCGAGGAGCAATCCGGATCTCACCTCTCTTTACTGTTATGATGATTTACGGGCTCCGGAGTACCCGGAACATGTTCTCAAAGTCTACAAGGCTGATCAGACCTGCAAGTATCTTTTGGTGCACAAGGAGACGACAGCGCACGAGGTAAATAATTGATTCTACCGAGGGGTTGATCACTCTTGAAATCTGGTATACAAGCCTTAGCAAAATCTTCGAAATTTTTGTGAAATCTTTTGAAATCGCTGAATCTTGACATCTTCATGAAATCTTTGCGAAGTCACTGAAATCTTTTTAATATTTTGATATTACTTTAGCCTGTGAAATTCTTGAAAAATCTTCGAAATATTTTGAAACCTCAACAATTTTTGTAAAATTGTTAAAAAATCGTTAAAATATTTGACATCTTTGTGAAATCTTTACAAGATTTGTTAAAACTCCTGAAAAGATTGATTATGTTTCCAACTCATTTATTTTATGTACTTTTTCACGTTGAACACGAATCCAAACGAAAATTTTTTGTCCTCGAAATAAGTGGCATGGGAGTGCCAGAATGTAGTCCATTACATTGGTCCCCTATTTTTATGAATCCCCTTTTTCAGTGGCCTAAAACATTGTCATTTTTTTGAAAAGTTAGTGGCTGCATTTGTTAAATCGAATCGGTTCTTTTCCGATTCGATCCTGGGCTGACGTTGATTCGACCCAGTGCGTATTCGAATGTTGCATTTCTTGAAACCGATCTAAGCTAAGATCGAATTCGAATAAATCAAGTTGTATGAAAAAAAAAACTTTATCGAAATGTTTCAGTGCAATCAAATTTTTCCGTCTGTGTGTAACAGGCCTTCTCTGGGAACATAAAACATATTTGAAAAATTGGAACAATCTTTTATTTTCGTATAACAAATGCGGAGGAATTTCGAACAATTATTATTTATAATTGAAAGCAATTCTATTTGTCAGATATTTACACAAAAATTGAGAATTTTACTTTTAATTTAACCTTAAACCTTACGATAAAGTTTTGCTTCTTCATATACCTTGATTTTATGAATTAAGACATTTTTAAATTTGTAGGCACTCTTGTTTTCCCGTCACTTGGTTGGATTAGGTTTTGAAAGATTCGATTGTGGATACGCACTGGTTCGTGTCGAATTTCTTCGACTCGATGTTAGCTTAGATCAGTTCAAAATCTTTGTGAAATCTTTCAAGTCTTTGTGAAATCATTGAAATCTGTGTAAAATCTTTATAAATCTTTAAATCTGCCGTACACTCAAAAGTCGAGTAGTCAACCTGTTGGATTCTAGTTAATAGATTATTTATTTTTCTGATCAAGTGAAGTAACTTTTTTATGCTCTATTTCATTTTTCAGGTTGTGATGCTGGCTCTTCAAGAATTCGGAATTACCGAGAGTAGTTCGAACTTTTCCTTGGCGGAAGTTAGCGTCGGTGAAGGAGGAATGATCAAACAACGTAGACTGCCTGATCAGCTGCAAAACCTCGCAGAGCGAATCGGCCTTAGTTCGCGATACTATCTGAAAACAAACGGTATTTCGGAAACTCTAGTTGCCGACGAGCAGGCACCGGAACTCATTCGGGAGTCCCAGGTGCACTTCCTTCAGTTGAACGCCGTCGAGGTCGCGATTCAACTGACTTTGCAAGACTTTAGTATATTCAGACAAATTGAATCTACGGAATACGTAGACGACCTCTTCGAATTAAAGAGTAGGTACGGAATACCTATGCTCAGCCAATTTGCGGAACTAGTCAACAGAGAAATGTTCTGGGTCGTGACGGAAGTTTGTTCCGAACACAACCTCGTCAGGCGCAGCAAAATTATCAAACAGTTCATCAAAATTGCCCGTAAGTATTTCCTTTTCAATATTTCCGGACTTTAAAGATAAAACTAAATAATAATCCAACATAGAACTAAAAATAATAATTAGAAATTGATTAGAAATATTATACAATCAATTTTTTTGCAGGTCAATGTAAGGAATGTAAGAATTTCAACTCAATGTTCGCGATCGTCTCAGGTTTGGGCCACGGGGCGGTCTCTAGGTTAAGAGCTTCATGGGAAAAATTACCCAGCAAGTATCAAAGACTGTTCTGCGATTTGCAAGAGCTTATGGATCCGAGTCGGAACATGAGCAAGTATCGACAACTCGTAGTCTCCGAGCAAACTCAACCGCCAATCGTAAGTTTCCCTTTTTTGAGGGAACTTGGCATCGACTCTCGCTCTCTATTCTCTTTGCTAAATGATTACAATTATTTTTCTAGATTCCCTTCTATCCAGTCGTTAAGAAAGACTTGACCTTCATACACTTGGGAAACGACTCGAGGGTGGAGGGTCTCGTAAATTTCGAGAAGCTCAGAATGATCGCTAAGGAAGTGAGAACCCTGACGAATATGTGTTCCTCACCTTATGATCTCCTAACGATGTTGGAAAGGGGAGGACAGCCTCCTAGTTCTGCGATGGTTGCGCTAAATCAAATGACGACAGGGAATCAAGGAGGTCAAACCGCGACTGTAAAGAGGCGCAAGAAGTCCACCGCGGTGCCGAATCAAAAGAAGATGTTCGAGGAGGCGCAGATGGTGAGGCGAGTTAAGGCCTACCTCGCTAACATGAAGGTCATCACTGACGAGGAGAGGTTACATGCACTCTCGATTGACTGTGAACCACATGCAGGTGCCGTAGCCATCGCCGCAGCGGTTCCCCTCGCTGGAAGCAGAGGCAGGAGACATCCCTCTCCAACGCTTTCGACCACCAGCAGCGCCAGTAGCACCAGTGAGGGCAGAAAGAGCATACAAGGTTTACAACCTTGCTCGAATGTTTTATTTCTTTGAATAATGAATTCGTATCTCTTTATTATAAACTCTGAATCCACATTGCAATGTCAAATTATTAAAGATTCTCCACTTGCAATTCGAATTTCGCACGATAATTCTGTGCCACAGTTAAGCATAACGTCTAAATAGGCTGGACATTTAAAACTCGGAGCAGATATCGCTATTCCTTTTATCGCCATAGGACCAAATATATTAGATTCTATAAATATTACCTTATATAACCCTATACGTAACTTCGTACCGGCCATAAGGGCCCTTTTCATCCTTACGTCCACAAATAACCCCGTAAAATTCCTTGAAATCCAAAGAAATCTTTAAAATCCCTTGAAGATTTCTTGAAAACCGTGGAAATTTAGCATTCCGTAAAAATTCGTGAAATCCGTGGATATAATACAGAATCTATCTAAATGTATTTGAATTTTTTGAAATCTGTTGGACTTCCTAGAAATGCTTCAAAATTTCTGGAAATCCGTTGAAATCTTCAAAAATACAGAAGAACTTGGAATCCTTTAAAAACTCATGAACTCGTTTCAAATCTTTGAAAATCCCCTTAAACACTTTGAATTATATGAAATCCCATAAATGTCCCCTAAAATCTGAGGGAATTAGTTAGAATCTATTAAATTCTTTGAAGTCTCTTGCAATCCTTAGAAATCACAAGAAATATTTTTTAAATCCATTAAAATCTCTTGGAATTTCTGGGAATTACGTAAAATCCCTGGAAGCATTTGTAAATCTTACGAATTCTTTGAATCCTTAGGAATTTCTTAAAATCTTTCATAGTCTCGCAAAATCGCTTGAAACTCCGTAAAATCCCTTGATATCTATAGGAATCCCTTCAAATCCTTCGGAATCTCTTGAAATCAGTAAAAATCAATCGTGTATAAGAATGTAGAAAAAACGAATAGATTCATTCTGTTAATTGGATTAATAAAAATTGATTCTAAAATCGATTAATCGGCTCGAAATAATCGATTAACGAATAATCGAATCGAGATCGTCCATCCATACCTAAGGTGGTAACATCTGCTTTGAGTTTAGGGTGTCCAGCGTGAAGTTATGTGGCTTACAGAGTTCAAGCGAATTAGTTAAAAATATTCAAAGGGGATTCAAGTTACTTATTTATATCTAAAAGAAACGGATTCGTTAAAAACAAATAAAAAAGTAGACAAATGTAATGAACTGAATAATTTACAGGTACAAAATTTGGAGCAGCGTCGCCGCAAGCTGTGAGAAAAATGCTCGCGCTCTCCGATCCGCACAAAACGAGACCTTATCAACCGAAGCACTGTCCTCCGCCACTTCCGGTTCCTGGATTGGCGATACACACTAGTGGCCTGGAACCAAGTCCTGGCGCACCTAGGAGAGTTGGGTCTGGAACCCGAGTTCCCATGCATGAAAGGTCGCATAGTGACACTCCCTCGGGACTTCCGCCTCCTGTAGATCTTAGTGCCGAAAGCAGTAGCGTTACGAGTCTTAGTAATCTACAGCCTTTGAGGAAAACGCTGACCAGTGGTGAGTTTTCTTCTGAATTCTTGGAACTCCAAATTAAATGCCAAGATTTAGGCACTTCCAAACTTTCAACAAGCCTGCCAGCAAGTTTACAATTTACAATTCTTAGCAAAGATTAATCAATTTTTTTTCATCTTTTCCTTTTTTCATTTGTTCAAAATGCAAAAAAATTAGCGTTTTAATTAGTCTTAAAATTCCACAATTTCAAGTTAAAAATTATCAAAAAACAAAATTGTTCGGCTGGAAAATATGAGGAGAATTCATAATTGCATAATTCAAAATATGCCAACTTTAGGATTAAATTTGCAATTCAAAATTTTACCATTGAAAGCGTTTGAAATTTAATCATTTTAAATTGAAATACTAATTTGAAAATTTGCAGGCTTTCCAATTTTTAAATTCGCAATTACTGCGTCCTTCAAAATACCGGAATTTTAGTTGAAATTCGAAAGGTTAACAATATTTTTAATCTAATGGAATCAAGCAAATAATTTAAATATTTATAATTGAAACATTTTTATACTTCCAATTCATGACAATTTAATAATTTTAAACTGAAAGCGTTTGAAATTTAGAATTTGAGTTCAAAATTTAATAATTTCAGAACAAAACATTTGAATGGTATTGATTTAAATTTAAGCAATTCTAAATTGTACAATTTCGACCTTAGTGGTAAGTCCATACATATTACAAAAGGCTTTTAAAGGGGGTAGAGGGTTTTAGCCTAGCGTTACGACAGTGGTGAAAAACTACAAGAAAAGTCGTAAAAAACATGACATAGGGGGAGGGGGGGGGGGTCAAAAATCGCCGTAAAATTGCGTTATGTAATATATGAACGACCCCTTATAAATGTTCTAAATTTAATGAGTTCAAAATTGAATAATTGGATTATTTGTCTCTCATAAACTTCTAATTATAAATTAAAAGCATTTGAAGTTCAACAATAATGTACTTAGGTTAAATCCTTCAAATTGTACAATTACATGTTCTTTAAATTTCAACAATTTTTATCTCAATTTTTTCAAACTAAAATATTGTCAAATTTAAAGTGATTATATTCAGTTTTGAATGCTGAATTTGAAAAAAAAATTATGTTTAAATCTCTAATTTTTCGTTATCAAATTCGGAAAGTTATAAATTTTAAAATCTAAAGTTCTGAAAGCTTATTTTCTTAATTTAAAAATATTGACCAGAAAGTAATTGTGGGTTTTCGCAACCTTTTCATTTGAAATAATTTCAAAATTTTCGACGGCCTCAAATTAAATGTTGTTCAATTTTTCAGACTTCACTTTGAACTTTACAATTTTGAAAGTATTTCGTTCTGAAATGAATTTCTGAATTTCAAACGTTCACACGTAAAAGTATACAATTTTCAATGATTCTTATTTGGAGGTTTGTACATTTTAAATGCTTAGAAATTTAATCATCACTTTGTTTTATTTCAAACACTCTAGTTTTGAGGGCTTTGAATCTAAGGTCATTCAACTTTCAATTAAAAATTATAAGAAATTGAATATTTAAATTTAGTGTTTTTTTTTTAATTTAGCTTCAAATTTGGTTTTTAATACTGTAAATTGAAAATTGGCCCAATGTCACCCTTTTTAATTAAAGTGGATACTTTTTTCACTTCTTTAAACGTATAAAGTCGCTGGCAGGCCTGTTTGGAACAGCAAGGTTTAGAGCTTCCAAATTTTAAGTAGTGCTTTCAATTTTTAATGCATCTGGATTTGGATAAAGTAACGAAGCATATTTAGGGAAGGCATTTTGTTTGGAAGCACAGTGCACTCTCGTTACACGTCATTCGTCATTCGTCATGTACACAAACACCGGACGGGGGTTTTCGCAGTACAAGAGTTTTCCTTTGTTTTGCACGCTGCACCGCCGTTATTGCAATTCATAAATGTTCCATGTCATTTCGTTATACCCACACGCACACGCATTTTGTATGCCGAAGGCTCGCGCTTATTTTTCGATTCAACAGCAGGTACATCACGATCCCGATCCTGTTAAAGTTAGAAGCTGAGTAGAGCTAGAAGAACAAAAAATATCAAAGTTTTCGATATCTGAATGCAAATTTTTGTATTGCAAACGATCGACGTTGTTTCTCCGAAGAGATGCGGATTGATAAGAGCGGTGCAGAAGTCATAACAAGTTTGCCTCTAGGCTTACGAGTTTCGATTAGAGTTATAAATGGGATTTTAGTCAATTGCGTGTACTGAGGATTCATGTATTAGGAATTTAATAAGCCAGGTCTCACAGCTTGGTCCTTATTTAACAATTTTTCCGTTTCTCTGTCCCAAATTTCGCACAAAAATGATCTCAAACTTGTGGTTATGATCAAGCGCGGCCTAAATCCCTAAATAATTAGGTTCCATACCCCAACCTTAGAGCAGATGTCGTCACTCCTTTTCGTGCCACAAGGCTCACATATTCTATCATTCGTTATTATTCATGTTGTTTAGTACTGTGCAGGCCCGAAATTTAAAAAAATAGCTAGTCACCGTAAATAATAAAAAACATGCGCCCTATGGCGCGGCGTCGACAAAAGTGAGTTTAGGGTATGGAACCCAATTGTGGCGTATTCTTCAGTTTTTTTCTTTCATAGTTTTATAGCAACTGTGAGGCCTGTAACTCAGTTTTATTTTTTATTTTTGTTTAAATATTTTTCAATTGGAAACAAGGCGAATAAATTTAAGACATAGAACTGGATTTGAATGGGATAGAATGAGTAGTGACAGAAGTATCTTGGGGAAATGTGCTTAGGTTCTGTGACGAGCAGTGACAGCGGTCACAGTACACAGCTGGACAGCCATAGCGGGAGCAGCGTCGAGGCCGGTGGAAGTCCACCTCCACCCCAGAGACGACACTCCGCCTTGCAAGGTATGTAGTTGCGTATAAAAGCTACTCTTTCATACTTCTTGGCTTCCTCCATACTTTTTTATACTCTGTGTCCGCCCTCCGTAGACTCTAAAACTGCAAAGTAACGCTAGGTTTCGAAACAATTATTGTAGTTTGCTGCGTCGTAATGCAGTTCAAAAAACTATAGTATTTTTTCTCTACAAGATTGGGAAATCTCAGGCTTCTTTGGGAATATTTAACAAATCTCTCTTGAATCTATCCTAAATATTAAAGTTCACACTAAAAATACTCTTATTCTATATTCCTTGTTCTGAAAATAGTTCTAATAACTTTCCAAACGAGGACAAGTCTGCTAACCTGAATTTTGTGCCACAATTACTTAGGCCACGCTTATTTATACTAAATTTTGATGTTATGGCGCGAAAATTAAATTTCTTTCATTTTCCAATATTTTATACATTCTTCTAAGGTTATCTTTTGATTTTCTATTATTTAAATTTTTTAATCTGCTTCATCTGTATGAAACGCTTGCGAAGCTTTGCTTCTCATTCGGAATCTCGTGTTTAAGAAATAATTTTAATTTTGGGAAGATTAATAACAACGACGATCGTAAACAAAATTTTTGGGTGCATTTTGATTTAGTGCAATAAGCTTAGAGCAC